>DWRA01004544.1:0-10743 GCA_018250295.1 Spathilepia clonius
GTTGAGAAAACTTCGATAGCGTGATTCAGAATGCAGTGGCGCCATCTCTTGATGAGTTGCGGGAAGTCGCCACATAATGTTATAGTTATTTGTGAGAGAGAAATAAACTATTTCATTTCAATATTTTGTGTTACCAGTAGTAGCGATTGTAGTAGTTACTTCTAGTAGCCCACAAAGAGAGTTGAAGAGTTGAAAAAAAAACAAATTAAAATCTAATTCTTACATTTATATTTTGATATCATCAAATCTCCCATCATACGCATTGAACATCTGGCGTATGCTGTAGCAACTTATAGTTTATGAGAGAGAACTGTACCTTACCGTGGTACATAAAAAAATAGCCAAGCATTGCGCTAAGTATTCTAAAATTACAAAAATTTTAATTTTATTTATATAGATCTTGTATGATTGTGTGGTTCATCAGAAACAATTACTATGGTCTGGCGAACAATTACCTACCATTAACACGTCTGTTCGCGTTACAGCTGACTCACGGTACACTTCTGTCATCGTTAAATCTATCGGAATAGCGTCCAATGATTATTTATTATTCATAGTCGATTAACGATTTGTCTCTTGGTCAATAAATAATACATAAACGTTTGTTGATTCCAGAGGTACAAGTTTAACGTAACCGCGGATGTCATTTTGTATTCATCGATGAGTAATAAAGTATTGATACTGCCTACTTATAGGTAATCTGTGTTTATTCATCTAATTGTTGAGTGAAGAATATAAGAATTGAAGATTAGTCATCAATCCATTAATCAATCAATCCATCCTGTCCCACTGCTGGATACGGGTCTCCTCTCAAAGATGTTAGGCTACAGTTCACTGAACTTAGAACTATCAGGTGTGTAGGTTTCCTTACGACGCTTTTCTTCACCGTTACGTATGGCAAGTGATAATTGGGTTCTAATTCGAAAAGTCACAGGTCTGGGATTAAATCTCGGACTCTTCGATTGAGAGGTTCGTAATTGAACCGCTAGGCTGTCATTGCTTCTTTGTTACTTTTTTCTTTCATTCATGATTGTTATTAATCAAGTCCTCGGGTGTTAAAAGCGCAGGGTACTCCCACATTGTGCTTTTCAATAGTATAATCCAAAGTTATTTTTCCCATTTTTGTTTTGTCATAAGACTTCTAAAAAAACGTTCTACTAATTTTTATATAGACTTACATATATAACTAATACAGCAGGGTAGTTACGTTTTATGGACCGTCATCACTTTGTTATCGGCCCCCAAAACCCGAAAACATCGAAAACCTAAGGCTCTTTTTATGGAACTCTTAAATCATATTAAGGGACTACTGCGACCCAAAGAGGGTCGTTTTACCTGTAGTCGATCGTCGATAAGTATCCTTGAGGTCCAACTTTAGCTTAGGTACGGTAAGGTAAGGTTGATTGATTGAAGATATCAAGTTATATTTTGAATGCTTTGCGAGAAATTTGTCTGCCTTTCCACATTTAAGCCGTAACTATTTTAATTTAAACGTGGGAGCATCTTTTGTGGTTCGATTCCGAAGGCCCTACGGCCACTCCTATTTCTGCGTGATAACAGCACTGTGAAACGCTGATGTGTTCGGATTTGAACGGGCTGGTGTACGAGTAAACATACTTGTCCGAGGCGTTCCAACTTAGTCCTCAGGGGTAGCAACTATCTGTGGCCGATTTCAAATAGGACTCTAATATTATCTGAGATTAATCACAGACAACCACAGGCGTCAAGTACCCACTTACAATCAGGTGGATTGCGGGCTCGTTTTCTACTTCCGTCGTACAAAAAAAATGGAAAAGTTTGTTTTTGAGTATGCAAACGTGAGAGTTCTATTATGTCGCATTTTATTTATTTGTACAGATGTATAGATTGTGTACACGGTAAGTCTTTGACCGCGCACTTCGGCCGGTAATCTCAAAGTGCAACGGAATGTCAATGTGGGCGACCATTTCTCTTTACGTCTTGTTAGGGTATAAACCGGTGATAGCATCTCCGGTTAAAAGATACGTCGGCCCACGCGACAGTTTTATTGGGAATAATAATACGGACGTTATGGCGACGGTGACAATCGACATGGCTCTAATTAGTCTGTTTGGAGAGTTTACGAAAGCTATCTCAACGTACCTACGTGGGCTGCCATGGACACATAAGTAGATATAAAAATAAAAACATATGAACTAACATACACGTGTAAAGATAAAAACAAAAATAGCTGATACTTTACTTCACCATTTAGATAGACAGAGATTATCTAACGGGGAATCCTCTATATGTTACAACGATGACCACTGCGCCGCCAATTTTCAAAAACGTCAAATTATCGGTATCCAGCTTTCCTTACATAAGTAGGGTCTTTGTGGAACAACTGATATAGTAGTTTATGTCTATGCTCAAAATGTTTAAAAATGCTTTACTTAATTCGAACGAAGGAATAATTTATATGTACAAGAATTTTTGCTTTGTAATAATGTTCAAATCAGAACACATCAATGACACTACTATTCTAAGACAAACACACTAATATGTGGTACAATAGCGTAACAAGCATGGAAGACATTTAAACAAAAAATGTAACCCATTTTTGAAGACATTATGAGATTGCACATCTCAAGGGTTGCCACCTAAAATGAATTCTGTATAATTTCGATAAATCGTATCCCAATGCGGAGTAACGACCCTAAACTTATATGTATAGAAGATATGTTTATTAATGTCAAAGTCTTTTTGAACAATGACATACGTTATACGTTGGAGATTTAAAAGCATTTCTAAAACAAATTACAATCATATGCTTGTTTAATATGGAATGCGGTTTCGGATGAAGAGTTTTCGCAGCATGTGCTATATACGTTAGAAAGGGTGGTTAGCGTGACGTGAGATACTCCATCACTGGTCACTCGTACATTATATGTAATTATTATTTCATTACTTAACAATAGGGTGGTAGTATTTACATTATGTTTATGGTTTCAAATTGATATGATTACGGTTGGCACTAGAACATATTATACACTCGATAATTGCTTAGTACGTATTAATTACTACTCATAAATAATTAATTACTCAAAGAATAGGTAACGTAAGTTTTATGTCCAAAAAATATTGATATTAAATGGAATGTATCAAATATGTTGGTTATATTTGGACGTTCAGCAGATTTTTTTTCAAAGGACTCTCATGTGTAGGTTTCCTCACGTTTTCCTTCACCGTTATGACAAGTAATAATTAATTTGTAATACTCCCATAACTTCGAAAATTTGGGTGTGGTGCCTTGGGTTTGAACCTCAGTCCCGTCAATTGAAGCCTTGATTCAACCACCATATCAATCATACCGTATAATACAATAAAATATACTATGTAAGAACCATATAAGATAACACACAAACTATATGAGATAATAATCAAATGCTCACTACGATAATAATATGAGCCCGTACGTGTAATTATTGGACAATATTTCGCCGGTTACACAAGAACAAAGTGCCCACTTGTAGTGCATAAATTCCTGACAGGGGTGTGTAGTAGACCATAAAGTATGGCGAGAGATATGCGGGCTGCTATTAAAGCGATTCCCTTACTACCGGCGAGTGTACGACAAAATATCTAAATCATACTTGCGTGGAAGTCATTGATTTATTAATAATCAATCAATGACTTCCACGATATATAGCATTAGGCAAATTAGGTTAGAATAATGTTAACACGCTGTCATTATCAAAACATGCTTGCATAGAATGAGATATCGTTGGCAACTTATATCTTACTCTTTAACAGCCGAAGATGAGACAAGTGCCCAAGCGGGCATACGATATGTCGCCTTTATATTAACCGTCCACCAATTAGGAGACGCAGCGATAGCGAAAGGGTCTTGAGAGGTCAATTTTATTGCTCGCACTCACAATGATCTTTATTGGTGTTAAATTTCGAAACGCTACTCAAATTACCGAGTTGGATGTAAATAACGCTTGTAAGATATTCATCAAGACAAGGGGGAGAGGTCGTAGGACTTTTCAATTTTGGGAATCAAGAAGCAATTATGTTTTGCGCCGCTAACTATAGATATGATGACGATAAATGGACGATAAAGCAACATCGATGTATGTAATTGAAGACAAATACTTATTATTCATGACAGATTTTTTTTTATATAACTTGGGATTTTAAAATACCAATCGAGCTTAGCATCTACGTGATGGTAAGTAATCACTGCCGCCCATGGACATCTGCAAACAATTCCATACAGAACAGGTTCCACCTGAAGCTGATGACAGATGCGTTGCCACTCATGGGGTTTACGATGGTTCCCTCATACGTAAAAATCGGCTTCTGCTTCAACTTCATGCTTCAATCAACTGCTTCACGACTGAAATTGGTATTGCGATGGCACCTCCACGATCGTATTTTATTGACTCTATGATTTGTCAAATATAGAGCATGGAACGTAAAGCTCTCGTAAATATTGGTAATTAATTACCAATATTGTTGCTATATGTGCAAAGTTCAACGAAATCGTCACCACCCACCCATATCCTGTCTGCGTCTTTGGGTAACAGCTTGCAGTGCAGTCACTCACAAATCACACATAGGTATCACATTAAATAATTAGTCCAAAAACTCGTACAACAGTCGAAATTTCGTGCAATCACTGAGCTGTCCCTGAAGTGCGCTCGTGCAATCCAGTCTCAATAAGTGTTATCACTATTCACGTTGCATTTATTTTCTAAGGGAAGAATCCCGCGTGCACACTGCACTCATTGTTAAACACAGCGCACAGTTTCATGTCACGAAGTGGTATTTGATATGAATAATAGTATTTTGCGGCATTCTTTAAGGTCGTGCGGCGTTATAATAATGCGTGTACGTTCGCACTACATTCCACTGTATATGGAGAGCAAATTATTCCCAGCTTTACTTATTATATAAATAGAGAGAGAAAAAGTTAATAGTTACAAGGCGTAAAATTATCCGACCGATAAAAAATCCACTTTGATAACAGCTCCATCTAGTTCTTCCAGTTCAATAATACTTTATTCACTCTTAATTGCTAACAAATACTTAGATCACAACTATTGCAATTAAAGCGAAGAGGGGATGACAGAGTAGATGGGATGGGGGGACATGAAGGATTTATCTACACCTGTCACGAAAACTTGTTGGAAGTAATTAATTAATTTTTTCAAAAAAAAAAATAGGTCTGCTCGACGAGCATAAAATTATCAGAGAAAAAAATACATACATATTAATAAGCATAATGTGGTGATATAATTCAGTTCTATATTTAATAGTTTGCGCACGTTACGGATAATTAATTGTTTTTATCTACGTTCAGATGTGTCAACGACTTCGCCCGCTAAAACTTCTAATTTAGATTAGATAATACATGTAAGCCGATACCTAACACAAACTTATTCCAAAGTAACCAAATATCGCGACAGAAGTAAAACTAGGTAGGTATATTGTTTAATTTACAATTTCAGTCATTTCAGATTTTAAATATTTTATTCCTCAAAATTATTGGTAAAGTAATATTTTAGTGACTAAACATATACCACAAATGGATTGTGCGTGCATTCTTCTTCGATTCGTTATTAACATTATTTTTACTTGTGTACCATGTAAAAATGCTTATGCCAATTAACAATAACTCAATATACAGTAAAATAATATTTTTAAAAGTTAACTCCTAATAAACTATTTCATTCTGAAGATACAATACTAAAGTACGCCAATAAAAATGGAAGTCCCAATCTTACAGTCAATAAATTCTATTGTCAAACTGAACTAATGACACTACACATTTTTTCATTATACACGTTTATGGCTTATCCTAGCAAGCTAGCAATAAGCAATTTTGTTCCACTACGATTCAAAATAAATGCTAGTCCATCCACGTGATAGTAATCACTTGAACATAGCGGAATAAAGTCGTATGCATAGCTCTTTACCGCTAATAGGCGTAGTGCATGTGCACACCGCTCTACGGCGAGTATGCGTCGTGCGCGGCCGGGGTGTGTCACGGCGTCTCAATCAAAATTATAGAATCCATAGTAAGATATGAATATTCATTCCACGACGGCATTTGCATGAGTAATTGATAGATGCGACTTCGTACCGACGTCGCTAGTTTTAATTGGAGGAGCACAATTTTATGGTATGAGAGAAAATTGATAATTCGACGTTTGACATATCGTAATGCACAACCGCGTTGCTTTTAAATGAGTGCTATCGGTCTAATTTACGGTCGCTGGTAATTATTGTCGTGTCTAATTTACGGTCGCTGGTAAATAATGCGTGCAGCGAAGTGCATCACCTTACTGCCTATTCATTACGTTACCATCATCAACGTATTTACGTCCCACTGGTGGGCAGTTGGGCATAATTCTTCTCTTAGAACGACCATCATGTTGCTGAAATGCGCATTGGCCATTCACACAAAATTGAGAACTTTTAGTGAAATCTCCAAACATAGATTTCTTTACGATGGTTTCCATTACCGTTAGTCGTGTGATAATTAATTTCTAAAACGCAAAAAAAAATTTAAATCATCTGTGCATGCCTGGTATTTGAACCCCGATCCCCAACTTGAGAAATCGAAAATTATAACACTAAGCTATCAATGTTTCATTCCATTGTATAGTAATCCATTTATTATTTCAACGCTTCTGATTAGGATTTCCTGCGAACGATTGGTTATGCGTACACTTCTACGAATACTTTTATCTCCCTATCGAATCTGAGAAACACAGGTGTCCATCACACGCCATAATTAACGATTTGGGTCACACAGTACGTCGTGAGCGGCAGATTAATTACTATTGTTGAGGGTATATTTATCTAGTATACGAAGAAAACCATAGTTATACAGTAAATATTAAATAGTAGAAACAATTTAATCATTTCGAATTAATGGTGATTATGAAACTATGGTTTATATAAACAATATCCTATTATGGGCTTGAATAGCGTCTATTTGCCATATCTGCATACCTATACATACATACAGACTTAAGTAAGTGTATAAGGCATACTAGAATTCTGACATTCTTCATTCTTCAGTTCACATTCATTTTCATTCTGACATTCTTCATTTTGACACCTAACTTACGTCACAGAAGCAAGCAAACAAGTAGTTCACTTCATTACAAGTGGTCAGAGCAGGTTTAACACACAGCGTAATTCACACGGACGTTGTTCACATATCTTCTTCGCAGAAAGACTAGAAAACAGCAGCGCTATACAATACTGCTATTATTAATTATTATTATTATTTTATTAATACATAAATATAGATGTCACAGTACCTTCAGCACCTTCAGGTGGTACCTTTATAGCGTGAAAACCTGTCACGAAACTTACATACATGAATGTTCGTCCCGAGGCGGCAGCGTATGATCTGTACTATCGACAGAGGTGCACCTCGTACCGTGAATGCAAACAGGGCAGATTAGCAATGCGATGCGCTCATACATTGTCGTTCACACGCGTCCAACACAGATCTCCGGCCGATATGTACAATAGACGCCGGCGTTGCATACTCCACAGTTGTTGGGCGTTGATATAGTTTATTTTTTAGTTTCACGATTTATTCTTGAATCGACTCACGGATCGGAAACGTCAGCTATCTCTGACACATGTCTACGTGTTTTAGCAAATAGAATTTATTTTATAACATATTCTAGCTGCACGATGGGCAGTCTAGAATGATACCTTTTCTGAATGTTTATTACGTTTCTGCGATTGTTACGTAGAGATAATTATGAGAAAACTTCAAATCAGAACTGCAAGCGAACTGCTTGCGATGCCTATCACAACAGCAACAGTTGTTAAGCTTAAAATGGTTAAAAATAGTTAAACCACAAAGATCTGCTTGTAGGCACAACGCCTGTGCGTTATCCAGTCCATATTTTCCCAAGCCGTCATGTTTACACGGCGGAGGTGTAAAAAAAGGTAATCGCAACACTTGGTTTTATCTGAGCTGTCAGTTGTGCAGGCAGCGCGGGCGCCGGCGGCGGCGGCGCAGTGCGTTACAGCGCTCGTCTTGTGCGCAATGCGATCGTTGTACTGTAGATGATATACGTACGAATGTTTTGATGAATACGTCGGTCGCGGGTCACGCGAGACTTGAACTGTTTTCTATTTTAATAATACTTCACTTCTTTAGGGAGACATCTTGTCATGCGAAATTTTTATCAGTCTCCCGGGTCTTAAAAAGAGATAATGGCGATCGAATCGATGGGATTACAGGGATTGCGGATATCGAGCACCGAGATGGCGAGAAACGAAAATTAGGAATAGCATATGATGATAGCCACTCTGTTTTGTCCTCTGCAAAGATTTACTAAAAGTGTACATGAAAAAACTGCTTATTGAAGTTGTTCTATTATTCAACTTCATAAAGTTCAATTTTAAATGTCCTTTAAAAGGTTACATCGAAAAATTATAAACACTCATAGTCTTTAAAAAACCAAGACTCATAGAAGGACCATCGTTCAATTCGACGTACCTACAAATGGTCTGTGATTTATACGCCTTACATCTACAGTCTACACACTTAACGTACCAGATAGGTACATTTTTTAACGTTCCAGGTAGTCGCCACGGGCATTCACTTGTATAAAGTACTTGTATGAACAAAAAATCGTTCACTTTGGCCTTATCTGTGCTGTCAGCGGGCAGATGGCGGGGCGCCGGCGCAAGTGCGTCCATATCTGTTATCGCGTGTCCAATACGACACGACTCTAGTCCACTGTATGGAGACTGAACCGTAATGTGGCCGGAAATGTACAAGCAGCCGCAGATATGAGAAGACACATGCCACTGGGCTAATGCAGGCTCCTTTAACAAGTTGTAACCACCGGCGGTCACGTCTATTTCACAGATCGGTTTGATTCATTGATCTTTCGTCTAACGGATTATGGCTCGACACTGGCAAACGTCCGAACTGAAAATAATATAAACTTAAAAACCTGCAACAATAGCATCTGGTCATTTGAGCACTCGTGTTTCTGTGCACAAATGCGTACGAAGCGGCAATCCCGTAGCCGATGCGACACGCCTCTAGTCCATTATGCGAAGAAAGAACGTAATATGACCGGAAATGTACAAAGAGCTTCTGATAGGAGAAGACGTACACCACTTAAGAATTGCAAAAGACTTTAATTACTAACCGCCAACAATCTCTATACTATTTTACATTTTGGTTTCACACATCGACTGTCAAATTATTGAACTTTGTGCTTAAAAACGTCCAAACTAAATATGTTATAAGGGAAAAAATTGTTTCAATGGCGCTATAGTTATTTGTCTGGGCAAGAGTTCGAACGTCAACAATGCCGTTTTTTACAAAGAGGGTCCCAAGTTGATCACCGGCCAGCCAGCTACAAGAACACAGATTTCTGTACAGTGTAAGCATTATTGTTTGAACTCGTCCCTACAGAACGACCTACATGCAACTAAGATATAGAAATCGTAAAACATTTTGGTAATACACCTCGTGACCTGCCTTATACCATTTTAATTATATGAAAACCTTCACAACTGGCAAACCAATAATACTATCTATATATTCTCCTGTCATTAATTACAACATTACTATATGTGTAAACGAGTAATGTTACCCTTTACAACTTACATATGTGCCAAAGCGACAGTTGGGCGCTATCGGATGCAGATGGACGCTATAAAAAACTAATAAGAGTTTGACCACATTTACGACTCTACAAAGAGCCAGTAAAACATCTTCATTATGTATAATACAATATATATCATGTATATACATATTCCGGTGTATGTGTGTTCGTAATAATTCTTCTCCTGAATGGTTTGATCGATTTTAATAGGTTTTTTACGTGCATACTCCTCTGGAGTCTCTCCTCCTCCTCCTCCTCCTTTTTAGCTATTTTTAGACCTTATGGTGCTGCTGCGCGGCGGTACGAATTATCTTAATTTCTTTGAACAAAAAGAAAAATATATTTTTTACATTACATTTCTCACAAATAAAATATACACCCAGGTTTAGATCAAACCTAAAAACAACATAAAATTCCTTTTCAGCCCAGTAGCGAGTATTAATACCTTTCAATTAAACAATTAGCCTTCTGGTAAGTAAATAAATACCAATGGCACCGTAGGTCGACCGCACGGAGCCGAGCGGCGCAAGGTCGACGACGCATTTAGTGGCCGTTAATGAATGAATTCATATTATTTTGTCCCTTGCAGGTTCCATTTTGAGTGCGATACATTGTTGTTTCATTGCACTGTACAATTAAATGTTTGAGTAAAAGATCAAAGGTGATGGAACTTTTCGATGATGTCACCGCCGTTGCACTTGTTTCTATCTTATAATAGAAGTAGCTACAAAACAGACTGCAGTAACTACTAAAGAGAGAATATTGACGTTTCATAAAGAGATAAGAAGTTCCAATCTCTGCGTTCAAAGTGATTACATACTTTGGTAGTAAATTAACCGACTTCTAAAGGGAATAAGTTCTATGTGTATTTTTTTCACTCATAATTTTAGTGGTAGGGGATGCCATCAAAGGAATATGTAATTTTTTTAAGTCATAAAATGTGTCTGCGGTGTTTTTAGATTGCGGAATTGATACATTTTGGTATGTAACGGGTACTCACGATATGAAGTTTTTGATTTCTTAGTTGCCGATATTTCGATATTTATGTAAATCACAAGTAGTTCAAAGTGCGGTGCGTAAAGATACAGTTAGTGTTGTGTGTCGTGATATGGACCCT
>DWRA01004545.1:0-10743 GCA_018250295.1 Spathilepia clonius
GGTTTTGGTGATCCCGTTTGCTTAGACCGACCACTTTCACTAGAGGTAAGGAAGGTTGCGAAAACAGCAGTTGCCGGAGTCCTGGCCATCCACCTCGTGTAAAACGGTAATTGCGGTTGACCCAAGGTAATAAAATATGACAAACCAATAAAAACACAATTTTTTCCGCCAAAAACTCGTGTAATCCAGTTTCCTAATAGAAGTTAACCAAAAAATTGCTCTCACAAAATGCATGACAATGAATAATATACATCTGGTGAGTTCTTGACCTGCCAATTAGATAATCTCTTGGTAACAAGTGGCTGTGAATGACATTTCTATTCTGCAAAAGTGTGCTAGTATAAGTGCCGACAGATTGTCAAATACTTCAATTTTAGCGCTCATCATTTTTCTAGACTATTATTTTTTTATGTTGTATTACCTACTTGTCAACGAAGAAGTTTATCATTCATGTCAAGTCCAATACTGTATATAAATCTATTACAGTTTACACCTGAATACAACGTTCTCATCATAATTCGATCCTTCCGATCCGGTGGTAGTATAAGAAAAAGATTGTAACTGAGAATTTGTAAGTGCCTCCGTAGGCCTATTCGAAATAAATAAATTTAATTTCATACTAGCAGACCACCACCAAGACAAGATCACAGCAGCGTAAATACCACTAGCGCAGTAAAACCACACGGAATTCTAGCATCACTAAATAAACAATCAAAACCAATGAAAAGCTCACTACTTCATTAATGAAAACTGGAAACTAACATGCATAGCCCGATACATGTGAAAATTTCATCCGTACAATTTCCACGAATTACTCAAACAGATTGATTCGCAGAAATATTAATATTTCAGTGAGCTGATAATATTCCGAACAAGTCATAAAATAGGAGTATATCCAAATGGGTTGTTAATAGGAGAAACTCTATAGACCGTTCGGCTACTAAATACTAAAACTCGACTTCGATTTCTCTTCTAGCAACAGAATCTACCGTGGTGTAATGATAGCACTAACTTGTAAGACCTTCCATTTTCCAGGTTCAAAATAAAGTCAGTTAAATACACAAACATATACGAATTATTACTCTATTTCAATTCGGAATACGAGAAACTACAAAAAATCCTCATTATTATACGAAAAAAATGGTATACGGTCGACATCCCCTATGAATAAATAGGAAAAATTCGTATCAGACGAGACATAAGACATAAATAGGTACGACGGTGATATCTCCGGAGTTGACTCACAAAGAGTTCTACCTCCTTAAAATGGCCACCTGCTAGTTAATTTCCATTTCCACCCATGCACATCTATAATCATTCTCAGATGAATACAATCCTTTCTCCGATCGGCCAAAAAATATCTCTGCCCCTGAAGACCAAGCTACGGTGTCTTGTCCTGTCCACATCAACTAAACACTGCCGTTATTGAGGCGGTGGCGCAAGTTTGGCGATGATCCCTTCAAACCTCGACCACGAAATGCTTCACATTATCCAAGGCTATATCGCACGCACAATATCGATTATGTGGTAATATATCGCACTAAAATTCAATGTACCATTTAGTCGCGCATGGGCTAACGATTTACGCGTAAACTTTCATCATAACCGAGATTTACGGTGTCATACTAACAGCTATTTTTGAAGTAGTTCGACTCTCTTCACACTTTAATTATAGAGTTACAATACGATGTACTTTATTTTAGCTTTGTAGTTTGCCTTGAAATATAGCCGTTGCAAAGGCCGTGCAAACTGTCGTAATATAATATATTATATTACCCACTTTATCTTTCAGTACGCTAATTCCCTACAACTAACAAGGTTGTAATTTTTTTTTATTAGATGTGGCTAACAAATACGCTATTTATCTCACATAAATTGCCACTGCAACCAACGGACGTCTGCTCTTCATTCTAACTCTAAAATTAAGCTATAAATCCTTATATAAATAAGTTACGGGCAAAAATAATGAATCTAAAAGAATAGTATCATTTAAGATTGTATGAAAATTTTAACGAAACGCCTCATGAATAATTATTGTATTTTGAGACATTTATAGTCTATTCCAGATAAGATTAAAATCCTACTTGAAGTCGGCATAGACGCGTTGCTACCCCTTTAGAACTTAGAACGTCTAGGATAAATATGTCTCTCTGACCACACACTTCAAAGCGGAACACAGCAGAACTTAATATTTCTATAAAGAGGCAGAAATAGGTATGCCATTAGTGCCTCGGTAGTCAATCCACAAAGGGTTCTACCACCTTCCAAAATACATGACAAATGATTTTACGAATTTCAACCAGCACTACTATCTGAGATAAAGTTACTTGTAAAAAGTAACTATTCTAGCTTCCACCAACTGAAAACAAATATGTTTTATACTGCGGTCTACTGCACCATACTGAATAAAACATAATTAGTTAAAAAAATATATAATTACTGTCTTTTTAATCTTCTTAGGTTAAGGCGCATAATATATTTTTACACAACGTCGGTACTTCCTTTACGAATAGTATAACATAACATAATCATACTTATATCCAGTATTTTTAGCCTCCAAAGCATCCAGACATGGATAAATAGGTGATAAAAATTCTAGAATTTAATATTTATTGGCTCCATCGTTCAGCACTTGAAATGAAAACGGCTCATAAATTATTCTATACGATATCGTAATATTCTTATACCTTTTATAAAATTTTGCGAATGGATTACGTATATTGGGAAACCTTTTCAAACATTTTACAGAATAAACAATATAATGTTGGAAATAAATTTATAATATCTTTTCGATAAAAGATTTAGTTATTGAACGCATTTTTTGTATTCGTATACTCGTAGTGTAAGAATTTATCAATTATTTATACATGTTACTAAATTTGTGAAGAATGCAATTCGGAATACTTTTACGACAATAATCGTTTATATTACGGGCTTTTATTTAACTAGCTTGGTTTGCGTGAGCGTCAAATTTTATAACTGAATTTTAAACCATTTAACCCCAACAGATTGTGTTGAAATTTAGGATACGCGGTTTGTGTGGTTGATAACGCATGATTGGCTTAATGACGTCATCCTAAATCCAATACTGCTGATGCCCCAAGATGGCGGACAAATAATTTTTATACCCCCATTTCATGGGTATCCATTGCAAGGATTTTCTGAGAAGAATACGAAAAATAAAATGATGTTACTAAAAAGATTTCTTAAAACATATATTTTTAATATTTCATGTAGGTTAAGTTCCTCATTTATAGTAACGTCAAATATTTATGATGATTAAAATTGTAACACATTATTTAAGCCTTATTTAATACACCATAATGTGGTGCTATTATAGCCCTGTGGTAAGAATCTTGGCGCCCACATTAGAAATCGGAATTCAAATCCAACGCATCTCTAATTTATCTTTGTTGTGTATTTTTCTTGATTCATCACTTACTTTAGCTCTGAAGGGAGACAATTGTGTAATAAAATAAATATTAATAAATTGTCTAAGTGTTAACGCTATGCATTCACTCTTGGTCAGCGTGGTGGACTATGGCTTAACCTTTTCTAGATAGAAAATGATCAATAGTCGCACACATACAAGATAAATAACGAATGCAACAAAGAATATAATCATCTAGAATCGACTAAAGATGACACGCGAGATGGCGTAGAAATGTCAGCGCCGTGTGAATGGACTCAACTTTTTGTTTATTTAGTTTTGCATACGTCCGCATACAAGTGCCAACGAGGCAGAGAGAGATCAGAAAAGATTTCAAACAATAAAGTTATTAACTGTTGCTATTTGTGGCGAGTGATGTGTGTCAACGCCAGCCGAATTATATGTAACATCATTCGAAATGAGTGCATTAAGACTTATATAAAATATATTTGTTATATTATGTCTCGTTATCTAGGACTAAGACCATTAAGATCGATTGCGTAACGAAGTTCAATGACGTGACACTTCACTCCACGGTATCAATGTCTAAGTGGATTAGTGCATCGGGCTATCATAGACCCGATGCGGTGCGATGCGTGTGCGCAGCGTAAAGGTCGCCTGTGCAATCCACTGCTCAGCAACTCGCTAGCTGTCATTCACGCACGACAGAAATAGGTAATGCTTCGTACCCAACGATTATACTAATGCATTTTTAAACGCATCCAAATCATGCGCACGCGGCAACACCGTGCAGTTAGGAGTCACTTCTTTTTAATGTGATATTCATCATTTCACAAAATACCTACTCGCGCCTACGCATATGTCACCAAACATTAGAACTGTAAACACACGTTCTATCTCATGCTCCAGTTACCTAATAACTTTAAATTGAGCTCCCAGTTATCAGAACGGACGGTGCGAGTCCAATTACAAATACGATGGGTATATATCTAGAAGATGCTTCTTGCTGAATATAATGATGCAAGAATCTCGCGTACGTTATCGTATTACGATTTACATGGAATTTTAAAAATACCCTTTAAGTAAGTTATTAAGCGTCGACGTTTCTGTCTCTTATTGACTACTCTACAGCATTATGTTACTATGGCTTCCGAACGGCGACACATGTCTTAACACATTAAGGTTCATAAACACCATTATGCAAATAAATAATAGTTAAGTAGAGATACTTACCATAATTTTAAAATTACTTAAATATGTTTATTTAACGAATACTAAGAATTTGATAATAATTATATGCTATATTTAAGAATATTATCAATTTTTTGCCGACTAAAATTTTGACAATTTCTAATAGACAAAAATTGAATTGACTTAGGCCCGTTAAAAACAATCAGTCATTAAGTTAGCTATTGTTAATATTGATTGTTGCGGCTGTTTGAAGAAAGGTCACAAAACATCTAGCTTTCGGTCCACAGGAAGTACACACGTGGTGCCGCGGGAGAAAACTTGTTATAAATAAGTCTAGTGTTTTGACAGCTTCCGTTATTCCTTTTCTTTTTACTTTCGGTTTAAATTTAAGAAGCTATCCAACCTGTAAAATTATTTACAAAAATGGGATACCAATAAATATTATTACGGAATTTCAAAGCTTTTAAAATTACGATTCCTATTTCGAGGTACGTGCATATATTTAAGTAGGTTTTCTTAAAAATAAGCATTATTTTTATAAGTTAATAAAAATATTTATGTTTTTTATATTTTATTCTTAATTGTCATACCGTTATTACGTTAATAGAATGACACGCGATATTTCCAACAATTATTTAATGTTAAAACAACCACTTATGTAGTCGATCTTGTCAATCAGTAGAAGCAAATTGTACATTAGTGCATACGGTACAGGTACCTGTTAATGTGAGATAAGTGTTAAGTGTATCGTATATAATACTACAATACAAGTACATACTAAGTATTATGTCTTTGTATGTATTATAATTAGCAATATACTTAATTACGATATTTGGGGCTACGGTAGTGCCCCCGCCAAGTCGAGCAAAAGCAAAAATACGACATTCGTGACTATCTTTCTAAACTTGTAATAAAAGGTGTGAATTAATTCAACTTTTCATTCAGCTGCGGCTGGAAACTCTCTGGGGCTTTTAATCCGTATGCAGCAGCAACAGCTTTTACCTACCATACCCAATATGTGAAAACTATAGATATTTCTATACCTATAAACTGTTCAATTTCTCTACCTTACAAACTGGGCATATCTTTTTTAGCTTCCGAGTCTTAAAAATAAGTAATTATAGCCTAATGATTTTGTATTACATACTCTAAATAAAATTCCTCGTCACTTACAATATTTATTTCAAAACCTATGATAGGTATACAGGAATTACGTTAAAATTCAAATAACATGCAGCTACAGTATCATTTAAAACCACTAACGTGTAGCGAATAAATCGCACTATATTTTCGCACATCAATTAGGAGACATCACTCCGAATTGAAAAGCATTCGCTAATGGTTTTACGAGTTACAAGTTAATTCGCGTCACACTCAGATTGAGTAAACGTGTTTGTCCCGTTGCGTTCGTGATCTTATCGTGACATCGAGACACATGTATTGGCATTTTGCCAAAAACTTTCCATTAAATCAGGAAGCTGTAATAAAATTGAACAGCCGAGCCCCTAATAAAATTTGTTTTGTAGTAGAATTTTATCCCTTAAGAGATAATCTATAAAGATAGATGCTAAATTCAATTTTCTGTTATGTAGGTAGTCATTGCATCATTTCTCAGTAAGTGTAGAAAGTAAATATTAAACAGTAAAATATATTTAACAAGCTTGAAGGAAAAAGGATCTAACGTCACTTTAGAGAAACAATATTTCATTTGTTTTATTTAAATATACATATTATATGTATTCAAAAGATAGCAGCCGAAAGAACAAAGAGCGTTAGTTTTCCTACAGTGCCTGAACAGATTTTCAAAAGTCAAGTATGTTTGTAATAAAAGTTGAAGTTTGATCTATTACTCCAGTAAGCAAATGTTAAAGTTTTAAAATATGTTTGTCAAAGACATCTTGGAAAAGAATTTAATAACACTGTCCCCTAAAAAGTCGATCTTCAATCATTCGTTATAAAGTTGAGATGTTCCCAACAAGTAACATAGATTTTTCTTGTCAGATTTTGATTGTGATAGCAATTGCAATACACGCTTGAACGTCAGTTTTGTAACTTTTTCTTCTGTGCAGAAATATTTTAGAATTTCTTTTTAGATCAGTCGATTTTAAACTTACAGTGGCCTGAAACGTCGTAACTCTTACAAGGGTATGTCAGAGTTTACTGGACTATTGGCCTACTCCAGTAAAAACTAGTTTAAAGCATCTATTCTTACTTCATCCTGTGGCTTTCAAGTGTAAGTACCGCAACCGGCTTTCTTTGTATCTTGTATAGTAAAGACCCGAATATGAATGGTTTGTATGTAAACAACCGGTGTATTGTACTTATATAAAAATCTAGCTACTTGATTGAGAACGTTTAACAACGTTCGCAGATAAAATAATGGTATTATGTCAAATAAACAATTGGTTAATAACTCTTTCTGAGTGATGATCATCATAAATTTTATTAATAAATGCTGCGTTGTACTACAATGACAGAAGCGGATGAACTCCACGAATATACCTACTCAATGCTCGCCAAGATCCAGATTTAAATTTTATTGTCTAACTCTATTGTTTCCGGTGAGTAATTCTAGTCAAGAATATTAAAAAATATACACTAATATACTGTAAACATTTAAGTAATCATATTGAATATTTATATCATACTGAAGATATGAAGTGATTGAAATTTGGCCTCTCAATCGGTCAAACAAACAAAAGTAATCAAAGGTGTATGAAGTCTACCAATTCGCACTCGGCCACCGCAGTGGCCTAAATCCCTCTCAGTCTGAGAGGAAACACGTGGGTTGACAACAACGAAATTGTTTAAAACACTGATTATCGCCTCGCTATCTTCAAGAACTATAGGCCCTTTAAAAATGTTTTTGTTTATTTTCACTTCACAGTAGGTTCATGATAACACTTATCAGCTTCTTATAATTTAAAGAATATTTTTATCACATATTCTATTTACAATTAGCTATTTGCCATGTTTATAAAAGGTCATATTTTAATTCTACTTCTAATTTTAAATAAACAAAGTTTTATGATAAGCCGTGTTACAGTCGTAAGCCGCGTAAACCATAACGAAAAATAAATATAATACATTAACTATCTCACTCACATTCTTTATACTAAGTCTTACCTAGCTATGTCTGTTTTACGAATTCCTAGAGTCATTTAAAGCAAAAAATCTATCAACCTTTTAAACATAAGCAACATTATAAAAGCAAATAACATATAATATTCTTTATGTTATATAAAACAGTACATAACATATATTAATATGTAAATATATAGATTTTTAACCCTTTATACTCGTAGTGTTAATGAAAACGCGTCGCTTGATTACCGAGATAATTACTTTCGCCTGCATCGAACTCAATGAATTTTTAATTAATATTGCATGATACGGGAACCAGGCGCTCCTGATCGCAACAACTACTAGATAAAACGAGCCATGTAAAACTCATCTATACATGACAATTTACCAATTATTTATTTTTGTAGAATTTTTATAAGATAGTAGTAAACGAACATGTAGTCCTTGGCTACTTCCGTCCAATGACATTTGTAATAAAACCCAGATTAAGTGTCCTATCTGAGGTCGGCTAAAAATACGTTACTACCCCTGAGGCCTAAGTTCGAAAGCCTCGAATAAGTTTGACTCCCCTTTAAATACAGCAGCGCTTAACACTTGTTATTGAGCAGAAATAAACGTGGAAGTGGTGATGCCAGAGTCACACAGAGTTAAACAAATGATATAAGAGATAATAGAAGATTTGGTTAACAAAAAATTCACTGACAGCAAAACGCCGACCATAGGTGAGATAGTAATCATCTATCCGCACTGCGGTGTAGTGCGGGTTCTAATCTCGGTCTGGTAGATTTGTAAATAATGAAAGCAAATGCCTGTTTTGAAACTAGTGATTCATTTTTAAAACAAAATTATCAATTACTGCATAGCTCGATTTCTAATATGATAAAATGTGTATAAATTAACGTAATTTATATACATTTTATACCAATGAATCGATTGAGACCACCATTAAAGCGTGACCCAACAAAGGATAAAAACGCAATTGTAATATTAAGTCCCTAAGAATATTTCTAAATGTAAATCCGATCAAAGCGATATCAGCTAGCCTGATTCTCAATCAAGGTCAAAGAATGATAGAGCCGAGATTCATAAATAAAATATGGAGGGGCGACCAGATGTGTTCTCAAAAATATTACGTTTAGATAGAGAATTATTTTTGGATGAAAAACAAATGAAAATTGGAGCACATTTTTATTTCTATAATCCTCCGCGATTTGGATCGTGTTTTTCTACTGTGGCTTTACACATGGCAGTAAAATATCGCAAAATAAAACTAATATTCGGCATTTTTTGTAATGCTCTCAGCGCCTACTCATGATTAACGGGTTTATTCCCGTCATCTTAAAAAGTAAGGTCATTGAAGACAATAATATATTGTTTAGCATTCCTAGCTGTGAACTAAGACAAGCTAAGACATTACTAGACAAAACAATGCGACTAGATTTTTGCAATTTCTTTGTGTCAACTTTTTACAATAATTTTTTTATGTTTATTATATTTTTTGTTGAATAATTTAAGACATCAATTCACATAAGCAGATAGCGGTTATTTACCCACCTCTTAGTTTAGAAATCTTTAAAGAAATAGAATTTACGAAACGAATTTGATCACAGATAGTATACCGGCAATATTCAATTAATGAGGACGAAAACACAATGTATTAGGTATTAAGTCTGCTTTAACACACCGTTAAACCAAAACGGAGTTTCCTCTTCAAAGTCTACCCAAAACTTTCTTAATGAACTTTTAGGTGTGCTCAAGATTTTTTGCTACATCCTTAAAGCAAGTGGTAATTAATTTTCTAACTTGCATTCATAATATATGCCAATACTTTAAGCAAATTGCAACACTGTAAATTGAGTCTAAATAATTTCTCAATTTGGCTTAAAAAGTTGGGTTATATATTAAAGTTTTATTCAATAGTGTAATTATAAACGGTTATAATTAATAATTATATTCATGACGCGATGTATAATTTGCAATTAATTAAATCTACGTAAATATTATGTGTCCTCAATTTAAGTTAATTAGATAGAAAATTAATGTTGCTTTTTGCGGCAACCTAATATAGAATATGTTGATAAAATTAGGTTTTTTTAGCATTATATGATGCAAAGGACGAGCATATTGACCAGAAGCATTCTTTATCAGTCAAACATTAGTGATAATCGAACACGGAGCAATACAGTGCCGATTACAGTTCAGTACTTTTTAATTCAATATACAGACTTTTAAAAAGTGTCGTTTGAGTGCCTTGGAGACGAAAATATGACAAAATAACAACCTAAATCTATAAAATCAAAATCTTTAAGATCTTTGTTTTACCGTTAATATTTAGGTATCTCTACCTACAGAACACCTCCACGTACCAAACAGGCAACACTTAAAATAGTTTACTGTTAATATTTGTAGTACGTAGTTGCAAACATTTTCATCGCAGTTTTTCATGTGTCTTTCTCCATAGTAAAGTAAAACTTGGACTCCATCCGACCTAACCCATTGCTGCTAGAATTTGGCATCATTATAAGTTTACCTAATTAACCATTTCAAGGCATTACAAACAGTACCTATGTATCTAACAGATATCACAGCAGTAAATAAGTAAATAGGTTAAGTTTATTGCAAATCAAAACTCGAACGCGGGAAGCAAAAAGCTGAAGAAGCATATATTTTCTTTCACCTTTATTTTCTTACCTTTTATTAAACGAACATTAATCTGGTATGCAGAGGCTTTTCAAGTACGCTATTTAAACGTTCATGACTCGCTAAGAATCTCACGAGGAGTTCTTAATAAAGATATTATTTTAAAGCGATTTTCACTTGCTTCTGAACTCTAGACCTGGCAGTATAACTTAAAACGATTTTATTGTAGCCCCGGCGTAATAAATATTTATTATAGTAGTCGACAGTTTTCTCTTTTGTAGTCTTAATTGCGTAAAATAGAAGAGTAGTTGTAGTTAAGGTGTACTGTAAAGCATAATACCAAGATTAAAAAAATATTTTATGTGAATTTATAAACAGTGGCGTCATACGAAGTAGGTCTATAAATCCTATCCTTAAATAGTTTAATGACGTGAAAT
>DWRA01004546.1:0-10742 GCA_018250295.1 Spathilepia clonius
TCTCCAAAATTAATATTTTTATAAACTATTTTTTGAAATTATAAAAATATTACTATCTTCTTGTATTTTTTTTTTTTTTTGAAATAATAAAATACATTCTGTAATATTCCACTAATGAATAGTATCACTTACTGTCCTCATTTTTGGAGTCCTTCTCTAAAGAGGTAAAGTAAGGGTTCAATATTATATGTTTTATAGTCTACGTGTATGAAGTCACGGGCAACAGCTAATTTAATTTGAATAGCGCATACTTATTTTCACATCGTGATAAACCCCTCTATTATGGAGCGACAGTAATATTCCTATTCCGTATTTAGAACCCAAGGTAGAAGTTACTAGGGATCTATGCACAAAGTATGTTTTCTGAGCGCGTTTTATTTCATGTGTTTTCTTCGAGCATTTTGAGGTGCATTTTAGCTTCTTGTGGTACACAATTTTACAGCAAACAGAATCGGGGTATAACCATCCTACTGTAATATACACGCATAAAATTAAACGTGCCAATGTTATAAAGGTAGAATGTAACGAGGCTTGGTTTTAACCTACTTTAAAACTCGTAGTACTCTTAACCCTAACAGAATTTAAACTCTCGTTTACCCTTTCCTAACGCAGACAGCCGTGTTCACTACTTTAACATCATAAAAATACATTCTGCCTGACTTACCTAGCCGGCTGGTGTTAACGTGGCAACAAAAATCAAAGTTTATTGTAGTTTGGTTTTATATATGTAGGCACAATTGCCTTTAATAATGTTTAAATTAAAATTTGTATAACCATATTTTAAGCTGGCTAAAATCTACCCTAACAGTACTATTATTTTACCAGGTTGTAAGCTACACTCCATAGGTGCAGTATGTTGTGTATGTGGTAGTGCAGGTGTATTTAATGTGCAAATATACGCCCCTACCTGTGACCAGTAGACACTAAGAGTCGCAGCCAAAGGACGCTTTCTATGGCTGTAAATCGTCTCAATGCGCTATCTGTACCTTAGTTTTTTACGTTTTAACTTCTCCTAGCAGCGTCCCCATGGAACGTATCGGAACTAAAGATTTCGCAGTATGCGCTACTAGGAGAAGCATGGACCAACTCGTTAACGACAATCGAGTCGCTAAACGTAAAAAAACTCATACTAAGGCTACTGTACACAGAAAAATGCTCTATGTATAGGCCCTTAGAATAAATACTGAAACCAGGTAGAATATCAAAGAGATTTATTTAATAAGAGTTGCATTTTAAATGAAAATGTTTCGTTCAGATTGCTGGAACAACTTAGGTTAAATGTGGTGGTCTGTAATTTACCTGTAAATTATTAGTGGTAGGAAAGAAGCTCCTATTTAACTTATGTAGTTAATGATTGATGTAAAATGGATAGTACTTTTACATTTATAATGTAATGAGTAATAACAGTACTTTTCATTCTTTTTTTATAATTATGTAATTGGAAACTTTATTTAAATTTTTCCGTGCAATAATATGTCCGCTTTTTGTTTTCATATTTTCAAATATACAATTAATGTATTTTTGTTTATTATATAACAAAACATTCATACTACAAATCTAAAAAGCAATCTCAATTTTATAATTACTATTCGTTTTAAATAAATTCAAAAAATGTTACGTCGGAGACTTAACGTCAGAGTGGCTGCAAGTAAATTCATGTCAGTGGTAAAGGTTTTAATGTAATGGGTATTACCCTACGCGCACTACATGTCTGGCATATTTGCTAGAAGCCACGGGCCGCAGGGATTTCCCTCCTTACTCTTTAGCTTTGCGTTCTTTATTGATGTTGGTAATACAACTAATAATTGGTATCGAGTACCAATCTGCAGTGGTGTACCTTGGGAAACGTAACTTAATAATGTTCAAGAAGGAAAAGAATTTTATAAAGAATTTTTCTGATTAGAACTTTCTGCAATAAAAATGTTACGTGCATACATATAGATATAGAAACCTAGCTTTTTAACCGGGTAGTCCGAGGTTCGAATCCCACCGAGACAGACATAATTTTACAGATATGTGAATATTAAAATATGATTATTACTTGCTTAAAAATCTTATTGCACGGAAAAACTAAATTATTGTTTGCTTAAACCGTGGATCAACGCATCGCAAAAAAATTTTGTACACTAAAGAGCTCATTAAAAAAAAGTTCTCAAAGAACTATGAAGTGTAAGTTTGGTTTCGATTCTCAACAAGACAGTATTTAAACTTCGAGGTACACTAGTTTTCTAACTGCAGGGGCGTCACGTCAGTGCTTGTTAACCCTTTATTACTTATTACAACGTGATAAACGACACCTTTACTTTGTATGAGTTTTTACGCTTCAGCGACTCGGTCGTCGTTAATGCGTTGGCCCATACTTCTCTTAGCAGCGCCCCTACGGAACGTATCGGAACTAAAGATTTCGCAGTATGCGAATTTGTTTTTCCTCGCAAATTATTATTATATTTTTAACCATCGAGCAAATGTAATCCATCGAATACTCGAATGTCCAATATTTTACTAAAATATTATGTTTCCCTCAATAAATACAGCTTCATTGAATTATTACATATTGCAGCATAACTCCAATATTATATTGATACAGAAAATAATTTAAACCGCTTTGAAACTTTTAAGCCTAGGTAAATGGTTATTTTAAAATGAAATAGCGGTGCAAGCCTTTTGAGTCGATTCAAAAGGATATAATTAATTTGAACCGTTCCAGGGTATAACGGGGTTTGCAATACCTATTATTATATTTTATTTTATTTGTTTGTGTTAAAATTACATAATATATAGATGTATCTAATAATTATTCTTTAATAGTTTAAATTTAGACTATAAATCTAGTAAAAAAAAATACGTAAATATGCGATACAACAACGTGTCTAAAAACCTAAAAATTAACTTTTTTTGTCTGTCTTCTGAAACCTAGACCCATACAGTTTCGATCTTGACCAGCCAGACTTCTTAGTGATTTTACATCTAGCTGTTTATGTGTTAATCTTTGTTAACGTCTATTGTCGTCGTCAACCTATTACTGTCCCACCGCTGGGCACGGATCACTTTTCAGAAAGAAAGAGAAGTTAGGTCTTAATGCACCGCGCAGGCCAAGTGTGAAATGATAGACTTTACACAAGTGATAGTTAGTTTGAATCTCGGGCCCCTCGATTTAGAGGGCATGATTCAACCACTAGACTATCAATGCTTTTTATTATAATTAAAAATAAAATTAATAATCATATAAAAATAGTACGTAAGAATATAAAATGCATTTACAATGCCCAGGTAAGCTTGATTGATCGAAGCCTTTATGCATCTAGGCACCAAAAATCGACAGAGCTCAGCCCGGGTGAGGCTGCGCAAAGGGGCGATGACCAGTGCGCGTGTAGCAGGCGAAAGGCGCCCACACACTGCAAGTTGACTACACTACACCTGATTTCTGAGGATAATAAAGCCGACGGCTTCATAACAAAGGACCGTTTAGGCATAAATGCAGCTTCATAGGATAGACAAAATTGAATACGTTCTAAACTTAATATAATGTCTTTATTTGAAACTTGTCTCTTTCTTATCGACTTACTTATATATCCTGGTCCTGTATGTAAAATATCATATGATAAGGAACATTTTGATAATATCAGACTTCGGTGATAAATTAAAATGGCTGTAGTCAAAATAATTAAATAAGGACTTTTTTGTAACGATTATCATAACTGTTTAAGAAATATGTATATCACCATTGTTGATTTATTTATTCGCCAAATTTTAAAGAATAATAATTAATTAAACTATTGACATCAGCCTTTTAAATCTATATCAAAGCGAACAAGACTGTCAAAACCGCAGTCAGTATAAAACATTTTCTGGCTGTTTCGTAGACTTCTTTCATCGCCATCCACCTTGCAGCGTTCCACATACAAAACCGAATGCCGTTGAAGTAGTGGAAAGCAAAAGGTGCGCCCATAATCAGCTTGATCAGCAGTATTGAGAGTCTGTTCATGTCTAGGCTTTGGATCATAGACACGTAGGTCTCAATACCATTGGAGAGGAACAGCGAACCACCGGACAGCATCACGGCGTAGAATACCAGGATAATGCCTTTAAGAATAAAAATATTTCAATGTAATAATGTTTTTTTTGTATATTAATATTTATTAACATATATTTTTTGTATATTGTATTTGTTTTATGATCTGGTTTGATAAATATGTATTATTTTATAATATTTGAGTAGCGCGAGCTCTCAGCTCCCATGATGGTAATTGGTCACCTATGGGCGTCTGTAACCAACTTCATAATATGTAGAACAGGTTCTACCTGAAGCATGTCAGAGATGTGTTATAAGTCCAGAAGGCTACGATAGTCCCATGGCAGCGTTGGGAAACACTAAAATTAACTAAAATTAACTCTTCGATAGCTTTAAACTTAAATAACGCATCTTTGTTTTGTTAGCAAAAAAAATTAGAGAAGTAAAATACAGTAATAATAGGCAGTGAGGTAGGCTATAGCAGTGATAGCCTCGTGGTTGAATCACGGCCCCTCAGTCGAGGGGGCCGAGATTCAAACCCCAGGCACGCACCTCTGATTTTTCGAAGTTATGTGCGTATTACAAATTAATTATCACTTACTGTAACGGTGCAGAAAAAGATCGTGAGGAAACCTGCACACTTGAGAGATCTTTGAAAAAAAATTCTCAAAAAGTGTGTGAAGTCTACCAATTCGCACTTGGACAGCACGGTGGACTATGGCCTAACCCCTCCCACTCTGAGAGGAAACACGCGCCCAGCAGTGGGACAGTAATGGGTCGACGATGAATAAGAGTGTGTTAATTTTTACTCTGCCAATATATTTAGCTCACCTGTGATCCGTTGAAATATTGATGTGGTTGCCGTTATGGTGGGCGCGTATATAGTTAAATGCGGAGACATCGGTCTATTTAGAGCCATATTTTTGTAATCATGTTGCTTGGGCAGACATGGCGGCTCGTAGGGCTTGAAAGTGATTTGATGTTTAAACCCTCCACCGCCCGAACCACCCGCCAGACCACCCCCTCCGCAAGGGTCGTTCGATGACGTGGTTACTACTTGCAGGATTGCAGGTATAGGTTTCAGAAGATCAGGTCTGTAAAAAAACGTGGATCATGAATTAATTTATTATTAGAATCATTTTAAAGAATGTTCAACTACTAAAATAAAAGTTGTCTTATATTAAAATAATATAGAGTAAAAATAAAAATAATTACTCTTACAATGGATCTGCTCCAAAAAGTCAACAAAAATACTTCTCCATTAAGGACCATATAAAATAAATCTTATATGAGATATGCATTTTGTAGTTAAATATACGTATACAAATTTACATATAACACTTCAATAAGGATAATTAAAATTACATTTTAATACCCAGTGCTTCTAAGCTAAACGTAAAATGTATGTACATTTGTTTTATTCCATTTTCTTGCAAACACGTTGGAAAAGTGATACGAACAAAAGTCTATTTAATTAAGTTCTGCTGCGAACAACTCTTGCTCAATGTATCGTGATCAACGGATAGAATAGACAAAACCATTTTTATCTACACAATAACTTGACAGGCACGGCCCACGTCTACGTGGTCTAAGTCTGCGAGAAGACGATGTATAAGTCGTAAATACTGGTTTTATTGTTTTTTTTTAATGTAATATCCGTTCGTAACAAGGATATTTTTGTTCTTTAAGTGGAAGTATTTAGTGAAGATAATTATCGCTTTACATCGCTTTACATATTTACCAGTTTTTGCAAGTAAGGACAAATAGAAGCAAAAATCAACTACCTATAATTTTAATGTACCCACCCACTGGTGGTCTTCTATAGGACGTGAGGCAAACTTGTATTTTCGGCTAAAATTTCACGTACGAAGGCGTGGAGCGTAGCCACTTGTGGATACATTATTTGCAAGGGATTAAATTCTGCATCAAAGGCTTTTAACAGTAAGCTTTTAATGCATGTTTTCTCTTTCAAAGTTTTGCTTCGGGATTTGTTATACTTGAAACTCCATGACAAAAATTGAAAATGATTGATTGAAATGTGCAGTTTTTAGCACCGCTTTTCATTGCGAAACATTTATTTTTCATACTGTCATTAAAATATGAATTGAATGAACTATGAAATTGTTATTGCCGACAAAGTGAATTGTTACCCCGAATATGAAATATCAAAGTAGTGTAAGTAACATTAAATTTATTTGATTCAATAGTGCTTTTTGTAAACGCATTGAGGTGACTAGCAGTGCACCGCAAAGCATGTCACAGCAACTCTGTTCTAGCAAATATCGAAATACGTGGCGCGTTACACAAAGCAAATTTTGCGTTGCGACGGGCGGTGGCACCACTATGCCTTTATATGCATCGGCCCATAAATCGGACATTAAACATAATAATAATATTCATTTCGATACATTCCATGTGCTATGAATGACCTAAATAGTAGTTAGTTTCCGTTGAAATACGCAGTGCGGAGGCTGGGGCGCAATCGATTTTGAATTCTCGGAACGGAGGCTTAGATGCATCCCACATAGAATACTCCCCCTAAAGTTCTGGGAAATGTACTAGCAACAACGAACACATATTACATAGCGAATGTTAGTTCGTGTTATATATTACGTTATATAATGTAATACTATTTAATACTACTTCCTCACGTCTTTTATATACCTCAAGATGTTGTAGCACTATTTTTACGTAGTCATATTTAAAGCTTAAGTTATTATTTTTTAATTATTCTGAAGAAGTAGCTCAAAAAAAGGTGTTATCCTGGTACTTAGGCCAAGATAGCATACAACCACCATAAAAAGCTGAAACATGACTTAAAAATATTCTAAATTTTTCTTCTTCTACTGACCGCACTTGTCTGATCAAACGTGGGCCTTTATGTCTTCAGACATGTAACATGTCAGACACGGTCAGTAGCAAAACAAAATCATATCGTTCTATACAATGTGTATTAACGTACTTGTATTACCTTTAACATGTCACCGAAGATACTTTACTAACTTGCCTAAATATAGTAAAGAAAAATATGGTTTGTCTAACACGGTACTTTTGAAGTATGAAGATATATGTTCATGTATGAGGACTTACATTTACATGCGGTTCCAATTTAAAATCAGTGACGCGATTATCTTTTGACTTTCACTGAGTTCCGAAACTATTTTCATGGACTCATACTACAATACTCGTATATGACGTTATAGGCAATAATAACTGGTTTTTAGTTTATATAGTACATTTTCGTTGCCATCTTTATATATTTAAATTTTATGTGTTATGTAAGTATATAACTATTTATATAAAGTCTGTGTTGCGTCAGGCTTAGTTCATAAAAAACGATTTATCTATGTATCATCTATCGATATATTATCTATCTGTAATATTCATGACGCACTGGTATATAGAGGAGGACAACCTAGTTTAGACCCCAAGTAATATTAGCATCTGTAATGGATTTATCTTGAACTCTAATAGCACTTAGTCATATTCATACTAACTAATTAAACTAGGTACATAAAAACACTACTTGTAAAGAAATGAGTGTAAAACCATGAAGCATTTTTTATAAAGTGTGACAGAAATGTAAAGCATTTTCAATATCATAAAAATCGTCGTGAGGCTACTTCTTTACTACTTCATTTATTTTTGAGGAAGGACGCGTAAAGTTTGACCGCTTTGCCATCCCCTGACTTTCTACTTCGCATAAAACTGTATACAGCTGCAGTTTGTACATTTATACATAATAATAAAAGCCGTGAGGATTCAAACGATTATGTGACTTAAGTGAGATTTATTAAATTCCATTCGCAGGTGAACAGTTGTAAAACAATATGTCATCTAAAAGTATGTTTTGTGTATGAATTTTACACGGTCTAGTGCAACAAACATTCCAGAAAGGGGCGAACACGTTTGACAGAATACATGTTTAAATTGAACAAAGTTTTTATATGCTATTTTGCAAAGCGACGCGACCCGAACTTTTGAATCCTTTGATCATTCAGGCTCACGGGCGATGGTACCGGGCGGTCTGAAACCCACCTTGCACTCGCGCTACCTAGATTAAAGTTGGTACGTTTATTACTTATTAGCTTTAACCTGCGGTTTCAGTCGCAGTCTAACATCTATGACAATGAAATAATTTGATAACTTTTCCTTAAGCCCGGACTACGGTTGTTAGGATAAAATAAAATTTTGCAATGTTTGACTTTAAGTATACACCACGCGTAGAATGGCAGCGAAGGGAGGCTGTGTTCTGTCTTTATCGAAATGGAAAGAAAATCAAGTCGACGTGGTTGCGATGATTTTCTGAAAATTCAGCAACTGAGTAATATAAAAGTGAGAAAAAAAGAAATTACAAGTAAAATAGTGATTATAAAGACTGATCAGTTATATCGTCGATAGATAGCACCGATCGATTGGCGTCGTAATAGCCAACGATCGATGTTAATGTTGAATGATAGATTTTACAATCTATTGATGTATAGGCACTATTAATGTTATTTTCTATCCACTTAGAACAGTACTGTTTTTGGATTAAAGGCTTTTTGTAGTAAACAAATAAAAAACGCACATTCTGATTTATAATATCAACATGAAATATAATATTATAAAATTGGTAACAACCTGTTATATTTGTACGGGCGCGAAATAGGAACGTGGAAAGTAAAATTCCTAACTTCGGAAAATGCAAATATTTCATAAGTTCACGTGCATGCTGAACATTTTTATTTATGTCATACTGTAAGAGTTTATTTATTTATGAGATACATATTTTTGAGTTTTAAATTATTTTATGTTAATAAAAGCCGGTTTGAGTACTGAGTAAAGTTAAGAGTATGATAAATGAGTAGCAGTATGGTGCCAAACAATATAAAAAGGAAAAGAAGTATAGATATTAGGAGAATAAGATATTAAAGAAAAAAGTAATGAGCTATTGGATTTTTTGTTACACAAAATAGGCAGAGTATACACACTGCCTATGTATGTGTATATGTTTATATACACACACATATACATGTGTGTGTATATAAACATTTACGTCTATATCTATAATTGTAATCTTAAATACTATATTTAAAAACATAACCAAAGTAAAATAAAAAAAAATGAATCCGTCGTCTATTGATCTATTTTGATTATTCGTTAAAACAAAAAATGTCACCATACCAAGTTCTAATCTTGTTACTATCTAACCCCTTGTTAAAACGCATTTAGGATACCACGCACGTGGACAATCGCCCAAACCATTTTTAGTAAAAAAAGGAGACCCGTGCCCACTAAGGCAACGGAACTCATAGCAGATTTAAGAAAATTAATCTTACTAATATTGCTTCCTCATCCAATTTACATAACCATGCAAGTTTCAATTCAATCCGGTACCGCGAAGTACGTCAAAGGACAACGGGCTTTGTGTAATCCCTGGTTCGGTTGTCAATAGTCTTAAAACTCCATCACGTGAATGCATGTGCCATTTTAGATATTAATCTTTTCGTTGTCAGTCGGCTTAGTCGAAATCATTTTATTTCGTTACCTTTTGTTCGAATATGGTGTTTTGATACAATAACAAAATTGAGAAGTTACCTATAAAAATCATAGTGCACAGACAAGTCTATATAATATTTTGTGTATTCTGGACATGTGTACTTGCTGTTATGTAGTTAGCTGTAGGACATGAGTGTGCTCGTATTATCTCTATAATAATTGTAGTTCTTGCATAACATCTAAGTATTTTGACAGCAAACAAACATAGTCCACCTGATGGTGACCACTGAGCATCTATTATCATGTGTTAATGTAAAACAGTGTTTGACTTACCTTTTATATGTCTGTATTACAGCGAACATAACTTTCCGCATTAGGTGCGGTCTTGCTAATATACAAAACATATTATTAACATATATTTCTTCTATTCTATTGGAAAATAACAGCTTTATAAATGTCAATGAGTGATTTCAAAACAAAATGTTTTAAAACGTCACTCTAATCATGTTCAAACTTCAATAATATAATTTTTTAAATATGATTCTAACGCAGCATTAAGTTCCTATTTGCTAACTTCATTTTTAATAAACAAATGTGTATGTCTGAGCATCGAGAGAATTAATTAAATATTCTTTAATTAACAACAGACAATTAACTGACTCCATCAGATAACTAATGTAATAATATACACTGCGAAGGGCGGCTATGATATTTTGGAATTGTTTTGACAAATATTGCTATGACCGGTGGTGGTGACGGTGACCGGAGCATACAAGACTCATGTTTTCTAATAAAAGTAAGTAGTAATAATATTATTACTACTTCTACTAGATACATATATATGTATGTACAGGCTACAGGTAGAATGTTGTAAACTATTACCGTCCGTAGTCTCCTCGCCCGACAACCCATTAATAAGGTTTCTGCTCCGGACAATAGCGATGCTATTGAATGATCGTCTGTTATATAAGGTTTTTGACAGTTATGTTTGTAACATATTCCAATAATTTTATAAAGGGATATTAGTTCGTATTATAATTTAGTTTCTTTATAAGCTTAGGCCTTCTACGGTACTGTTGCAATAACACTGAATTTAAAATAGCGTAGGGGCTAGCTACGCTCGTAGCAAGTACGAGCCGTAGCTCTGTAGCGTCTTTCTTGTTGTCGCGGGTAAAATAATGAATTAGTACGAAGTACATTGATACTGAAAGTGTTGTAATTGTAAATATTTTAGCAAAATAGCCTGTAG
>DWRA01004547.1:0-10742 GCA_018250295.1 Spathilepia clonius
GGTCGATTTCAGTTGGGATTCTCGACTTATCTGGGGTGGATTACAAATGTCCATGGGCGGCAGTTGCCACTTACCATCAGGTGGACTGTATGCTAGTTTGCTACTCCACCATATAAAAAAATGTGTAGTAAATTATCCAGTATAGATATAACGCCCTAATTTAATTTAGCAAAAACGAAACTAGACTAACCTAGAAACCTAGACTAGTTCGCATTGGCGTCACTAAGTGAATTAGGGTCTTTTTTATAATATAGTAGTAGCAAACCTACATCTGATGGATATCTGAAACAACGCCAGATAAGATTAGAGTCGTAACTAAAGTCGATCACAGATGCGTTGCTACCCATGACAATGTCTTATCTTCCACTTTCAAACACACACACAGCAGCGCAGTTTTTAGGCAGAATTAGATGTGGCGGTGATGCCTCCGAAATTGAACTGTAAAGGGTTCTTCGTAATCCAAACCAAGCAGTTGCAAACCTATGCATAACATCGTAGCACTTGTTACAACTTGTTTATTCGCTAAACTATTTTCACGTTCACGAATTTTAAACATTTTATTTTATCTTTAAAATACCTTTCAGTTTATATCTAAAATAGGTACACTGGAAGCTAGAAATCCACATTTTGTACATTATTTCTACATTTATTTTATTTCTACATCCAAAAATTTACATACATAAAACAAAAACCCTACAGTACCTGCGCTTTATTATGGTGTTAGTAAATTAACGAAATTTTTTGAAAAATCTAAACGTAAACCAGCACACAGGAGACGTATCAATCTGATAAAGTTCATTGCTATCGGGGCATCATTATTCCGGTGGCCGTTGTATTAATGGGCGTACAAGCAATAAAGTTCAATTGCATTCCGACAACGACATTATAAATTAACGGCGCGAGTAGCGTTGCAGCGACCAACTTTTATGATCATTGGCAAAACCACTAGCTTTATCGCCACGAAAATGGATAACAATTAACGTAACCTTTCTTGAATCTTCTGCTGTCCTATGCGCCGGTTTTCAAAGTGTCAATTGCAACGCTGGGATCGCATATCCGCTAAGAGGATCATAATTCGACATGAGACTCAGTAAAAAAAACAATATAACGTTATTAAGCAAGAAAATGTTAGTTAAAAGACATTACCACTACTCTACACATCAGTGACTTAAAAAGATCGCATCATAGCGATTATGTGACTTTTTCACTATTTATTGATACAAAATATAAAATTTATTAGTGCTGGCCCTCCTACAGACTCTTATTATAAAAACTTACGCTTGTGCTTAATAAAATCAATGTATTTAATTTTTGCCTGTCAAAGATCGAAATTTGGAAATTGTTAATAAACAACAAGTTTTGGCAGTTCGATAAATTTCGTTCTTGCTTAAGCGAAAATTAAAAAAGATTGATTATGAATAACGGGCGATAATAAACGTAGGTAGACAATTAAACATTGACTTTTATGCAATTATGCGTATGGCGAGTGGTGGCCTAGAATAACACACGTTCCTCTCTTTCCGTGGATAATATAAACGGTTGCTTAGGACTTAAATCCATCGAAGATTGTACGCAGCAGCGTCTAACAGTGACATTACCGTCCGCTGCAATCATCAACACAGTCAAACAGTAGCTAATACACTCCCATTTACAAGCGGCCTCTGACAGCAATACACGTAAATGTGACTCGAATGATTCACGAAAAACAAGTGAAACAAATCGATATTTAGGAAGTTCAATTACGACAAAGTTGTCAGCGCGCATTAAATTTAGCCGAGCCATTCACAACGCCGCTCATTAATATTTACTTTCAGCGGCGATTTAATTAATCAAAGACACTAAAACCGGCGATGGTCTGTTTGACAGAGCGATAAGTACATCGCTGAAATTATCGTCGAGCTGTCGTATCGATTACAAATATAATTTACAAGTGCAATTCACGTTTTTATTTCACGAATAACATTGCCCCGCTGTTTTACCCGCGTTCGTAACAAATAAAGTGAGTAGTAAATTTTATAGCTCCCACAAGTTTAACGAAATGATGCGCGGGTGGTAGGTTTTATGGTACTTTTTGGCGCCTAAAACATTTTCTAAAATAAAAGTAGCCTAAATTACTACTTATAACATCAGTTCTATCCAATTGTAATGGAGGTTAGCCAAACAGACAGACAGACAATAATTTTAAAAATTGTGTTTTCTTAATAAGTGCTATATGTAATATGCATGTGCTTTTAGTAAAAGGCTGTTGATATTGACATTACAAACAGACACTTCCGTTTTATTTTTTGTATAGATGTATAGACTAGCTGTTCAGAACTGTGGTGTTGGCTTCTGGGTTTTTGTTGTTACAAAAAGAATTGAAATGTATACAATAAGCTTACAACTGTATGTTTTAATATGCAATGCACCCAATAAGGTGGTTAGTACATCTTATAGGCATTTACATTTAAAGGTAGATCACTTGGTAGTTCGACTGTGGTGGTACCACCGTCATACTTTTTTCTGCCTAATGACAACAGTGTTAAGCGCTGATTTGATCTAGTTTGAAAAGTGTAATACTTATCCAAGGCCTTCCAACTTAGTCGTTAGCGTAGCAACGCATTTATGACCGACCCCAGGTAGAGTTCCAATCTTATTTGAAATGGACCACAGATGTCCATGGGCCGGCAGTTGCCACTTACCATCAAGTGAACGGCGCACTCGTTTTCTATTTCTAACAGCAAAAACTGCTTTGCGATTCCCCCAGTTGTAGGGATAAACGTGTACCCAGTGAGACAATGTTCAACCACGCAGCTAAAACGTACATAGGATTGTAAAAGGTACACCTACTTCACCAGTACGCAACACTAATACTTCCCACCACACTACCTAGGAGTTCAACGTAACGAACGTATTAATTAAGATTCAATTAGTATTTAAAATTCATATTCGGTACACAGTTCAGATTCCTAGGAACGGGTTCCAGTAATTGCGATCGAACGTGTACTTAACGATCACGATTATTCAGAGCTCACTAGTTATACCAGGACACGCTATTTAAGAATGAAATTGTGAGCAAAGTTTGATTTAGCAGAAGCACGATAAATATAAACCTTTGGAACGCAATCTTCGTTATGCTATACAAGTTAAGACACGCGGTTTCACCCGCATTTAAATAATGTAACATGAGATACATATAATCGAAATTATATAACTATAACAGTTTTCAGAAAATAGAACGTATGCGACGTAGATTTTAATATTTTTACGCGGAACCCTAAATCAGAAACTTAAATTTAATTTATTTGTGTATATGTATGTATATACTCCACTGAACTTTAGATTGTAACTGAGTTACGAACTTAGTGTTGCGGATATAATTATGTCGTTTTTGTGGTTTAGTGATATAATAGACATGCCCATGAACATCTGTAAACAACCCCAAATAACGCGGAATAAAGGCAATTGTAAACATTACCTTACACGTATGCCAACCCACTACTCCTGACGACTAACGGCTCTTTTACCTACGTAACATCGATCATTACATCTAAAATCTGAAAATAATAATTATGTGAAATAACTGTAAAATAAAACAAATATTACGTAAAGTACGTAAAAATAAACCATATTCACCTAATATTATAAAACGCATTTTACTGTAACGTAATGCCAATTAACCGGTACTTAAAAAATTAAACTTACAATTTACAATACTCGGACATCGCAGACTTTCTTCGTTCACTAAAGATCGAGAGGAATTACTTAAATGCCTAATACAGTAATGTATGCGAGGACCGCAGACGATCACAAATCAAGTTTGATTGGCTGGAATCCCGCGCTAACTGCGATTGATGCAATAAAAATATGCAGCCTACAGGCGTTGCTATATATAAATCTTCGGTTAAATGCTTTGAATAGTTTAGACTTTTTATGCAATCGACGCAGCAAACGAACAGGTGGTAGAGTCCTTTGCGGTTCGCCTCGAAGACCACACCGCCATACCTATTTTTGCCTAATAACAGCAATGTTAAGCGCTGCTATATTTTGGTTTGATGTGTAAGGGAGACGTTACAACTTAGTCCTCGAGAGTAGCAACGCATACATGACCGACCTCTGGTAGGATTCTTATCTTATATAACGTCGTTTACATATGTCTATCAGCGGCAGTTGCCAGGATGGACAGGAATCCTGTAATATTTACAGGTAGGTTACACGTCTCAAACGTCCAACAACAGCAGTGACCACGTAACATTAGATAACTACAAGCTTGTTGAAGGCCCTCCCTACAAAACAACCTTTAGAAGACATTATGTGAAATTCCATACAACTTCCTATTAGAACTTATTTAAGCTACCAATTTCTCAAGCGGCCAGTCAAAATCAAATCAAACTATTGCAAAATGAGACTGACGTAATGTTAATCAACTGCAGTCGACAAAGCTTAGCCCTTGCTCGCGTGATCACGAATTAATTTGCAAATCAAATTCCAATTAATGCTGCACGCGTTCTTAAACAGACGAATTGACAAACGCGACTTACACTCCACTCTAGGGTTGGCATGCGGCGTTGGTCAAAAACAGGTAAATACTTACAAATGTGTCGACAATTATATTTAAAAAACGATACTTCTAAATAATTAAATATAGAGAAATTAGATATTTTCTTGATTTGGAAAACAATCTTCCTCAGTAAAAGCAAAAATGAAAATCACGTAATGAAAGCCGCAACTTCATGAATTTAGATAGGAAAAAGAACAGATTCAATCAATATTTAATTATGGATTGTTATACAGATTTGGGTTTCCCAATCTATAAATTCTGATTACACATATACCCCAGACATGATTTTTGGAAATAAAATGAGTATTACGATTTAACAGCTATTTAATGTAGCGGCGAAGAAGAGTGACGAAGAAACTAGATGTCCCAGGGTCCTCTAAAATGTTTTGAAAAGTGTGTGAAATTTACCAATACAAAATTGACCCGCGTGATTCATTGCGGACTAGACTCAGCAGAAGCAGTAATGGGTTGATGAAGTTGAGATGCAAGTACTTTTGAAAAATATGTGATAATAAGGTTTAGAATGAACTGTCCTGTTTGGGATTACTGACAAGTGTCCATAGCAGACAGTGATCATGTGTCATTTGTTCTTGCTATATCAGACCACTTTGCCAGCCCTACGAGTCTAGACTACCCTTCGTTCAGATCCGTGTCGAAGGCTGCTGTTGTCCTCGGCGGTCGTGATTCAGAAACCAACACTACATAAACCAACATAAATCAATTCAAACCTAACAGACACGGATAATTTACACAAAGAGAACAAAAAACTAGTTTATAAAACAATTTAATTTTTCGTGTATCAATTTCTGAAAGCCGTTTCCTTTTGATGTGCAGTTAATTAACCAGTTTTATTTTTAATATTCTCCAGCTGGCCATAAATTTAATGTGGTAGATAAACAAATAAATAAATATTAATTAAAGGATCGATAGTTATTACCAGCAGATGCGTGGAGAGCATTTTATCAGTTCACTAGCAATAGGTACCCACATAAATACATACAAAACAGAAGCACGTCGAGATAACGGGGTGATTTATCTCGTTTGATAACTATGGGAGTAATTACTTAGCGAAAACAACTCCAACTCACACTCAATGTAACCTTAACCGCTTTAATTAACTCTCATTGACTACCACTTCATTTGAATAAAAGTAATAATAGTGTTTAGGGTTCCATACGTAATTGAAAAACGAAACTCTACTACTAAGCCTCCGATGTCTCTCCGTCTGTCACAGGGCTCGACTCTCCTGGACCGTAATAGATATAACGATTGAATTTCTTAAAAGTGGCAATACTATTATGTATACTAAAAGAGAAACTAAAAATAAAAAAAAATAAGAGGGCTTTTCTATACAAGAAATCCGTGGTTTTCGGCGTTTTCAAGTAGTCACTATTACATTGCACCTATGGCATCAATAAAAAATAGTTAAAATCAATAAAACATACAAATATGGTGGTATGGAACCCTATGTGTGAATCCGTCTCGCACTTGGCCAAATATTGTAATATTTCTTGAAATCCACAAGTGGAAACAAAATAATACACAATGTTCTACAAGTCCCGCGAAATCCAAATAAATTTAAGCATTAACAAAATAACAATCTACAGGCAATAAAACGTATTGAATTGGTATCGAAACTTATTAAGTGAGGAAAAGAGATAAATAAAGAAGTGCGATTAAAGCGAATAATTTATAAAGGAGCGGTTGTACGAATAAATCTTGAGAGAGGTGGGTACACATAAACCAGCATTTGACAGGAGACGCCCTGCGGAGCGCCTGAGCTGATGGAAGATACAGCAACGCCAACTGAATTCCTCATTTAACGATATAAGGAACAAATGGCATTGCGTTTGGCGTTAGTCCAAAAAGAAAGTCACGCGAGAAACCCAAGTTGCGAGAACTTATGCCAAAACGTTCGCAATTTGTTTCATTTTCGTCATATTTTATTGTATACCAATAGTTTGAATTGAATAACCCTTTGATACAAACTGGACACAATATTATTTCCTTCACCTGTCGACCGACTTGCGCAACGTGACATAACCGTGCCTTGACATTGTTGATCTCATACGCGATGCGTGCCAAAGTCGTTACAATACAAGTAGCTGTATCTCTCTAAGGACGAATGTCTAAAGCGCTAAGATTATGAAGAACAAATTCGCTTTTAACTCCTTTCTATCATTGGTTTGCTAAAAAAAGTCCTTTATTTACTACATGCAACTAATATATTTTTTTATTTATATAGCCTGGTGCATCATATACATTCCTACAATGTACACATATTTCTTACACATTTTATAATGTAGCTTCACTTGTAATTAATTAACGATGTAATAAAGTCTTGAAAATTAAATTTAATCTACTTCTAAATGTCGTGTCCAAATTAAACTTCGTATATTTACGTAGTTTGGATGATAATACACCCATTTTGGTATCTTGAAGCCGATCCCATGGTGGAGCCAGAAGTTTGAGAGTAAGCCTCTCTAGCGGCTATACGAAAAACCTCTGCAGTCTGGCCTCATGAATCATTTTGACCAATAGATACGTAATAAGTCAGAGTAATTTAGTTTTTAAAACTAATTATTTGTATCATAAGGAAAACAAAGCAAATACAAACTTTTATAAAGCGTTATGAACCAAAAAGTGTATCCCCGATGTACCAATGGAAAACTACAACATCGGACGCACTGGATCGTTCCTGACAAGGTCGTACAAATCACAAGTACTACCAATTTGACACTACTCACCTCCAGTTATTGAACAAAGTGGAACGTGTAAATGAAGAAGCGATACGCCACCCTGCAACCGGTTAACAAGCCTCACCAATGATGAAACAGATGTGATGTTTGAAGGTAATATTCATTCAAATTTAATATATCATACGCGAGATAAACTGTCGCGTTTATTTCAAAGCCAGTGTAGGCATCCACTATTCCAGTATCATGTGCAATACATCATCGACTTTTGACGTTCCGATCGATCGACCCGATTTCGTTATTCAGGTCACGCTGACTACTACTAGAGCCGATCGAATTTGCAAATCGAGTTCGAACATCTAATTAATTATTATGTCCACATAAATATACTTTAGGCGTCTACCTATCTGTTGCTAAATATATGTCTAAGAGCACCAAATGAATACTAGATGCAAATTAATCACCCGGTTGGAAGACTGGGCGTGAAATGCGATGTGAAAGTGATGTGACAACAATCATGAAATTCGGTTCAAAGGGGCGGAGTGATAGTAATACAGCCGTATCAGAAACGCCTCCGGACTGCGGACTGTGGGATTTGCATACAACGATTGCCTGAATTCGCATGGAGAAATCTCGACACACAACTTTTTAAGAGTCCACGAGCATTGTATGGTTAAACAGAGTTGTTTCCAATTTTGTTTGGATAAGCTCAATATTTTAGGGTCAACGTACGGATGTTTCGAGACGTGAAATCGATAATCACGCGGAGGTTATGTGCTTCGATGTAATTTGGAATTAGGAGTTACGTCGTAGAACAAAATGTACATCTAATTCAACTACCTGTTTACGCATATCAATATTATTTTCTTGGACTTTTTTGTAATTAAAAATAAGAAGGAAAATGTCGTTCAATCATAACAATATTAAATTTTTGCTTCGAACTAACCGTCTCACTCGTTATTTATACTTTAAGATATTTCTTTCACACTTTTATCATTTAAAACTTTGATGCTGCTAAATATATAAACAGAATTGCACAACAAATCATTTTCATTGTATCACTAACTGGGTAACTGGTAATAACGCCGGCAGACTTAATTATAGTAAAGTACAGTGCCAGTTAATAAGAAATAACAGAGCTAATAGTGTCACGATGCACGAAATTACTCGAGGTTATTTTAGTGCATGCAGCACAAGTGAACATAATTTAAGGAACAGATGAAAGTAAACAAAAAGTGATAGTTGAATACCGATGACTTCCGACAGGTGCGATAAAAATAAAAAAGCTGACTTTGAAGTGTACTCGGCGCTGCTAATGGACACAGCCACACGGATACGTCGCGCTGAGATAAACAAAGTGCTTACACCCTGCAGGATATTGGTTCCATGCAACGAAATTCATTCAAATATTATATATTAAATCTTTTTGACTCCATACGTGTCTCGTATACTATAGTCAATCTTTCGGACTTTTTAGTGAATACAATTACGAAAGTCATATATAGAAACTAAGACATTTTTAAAAACGTATCCGTTGAACACTGTTTTCAAAAATCTTTGTAAAAATCTCTGAAAACCGCCACGAACAAATTCCATTACACTTAACCTTCAGAAATACATCATAAGAACGAAACTATTAATAAAAATTTTAAAAAATAATCCTTTGAAGACTTTTCTCACTTGCATTGAAAAACATAAGAGAATTTATGAACGCGTGTCACGGACTAATATAAAAGATCTTCTCGGAAGGAAAGATAAGGTCTCGTAAGTGTTGTTTTACTTACCAAACAAGAGGCTGCTAATGAGAACGACTGAAAAGGGAAATAAAGGACTGAAGCAAATATACTCATAAGCTAAAAAGTGGCGGTGACTAACAAAGCTTGTGTTCACAATACTACAATAATGTACCTGTCTTTGAGGAACATATTTTTCATACTTCGATCAAGCTTTTGACAAAAAAAAAAACCTGTAATCGTGTCTGATCCAGATATAACAGTAAGATAATGAGACTTACTGAGAGTAGTAAGAACATAAATGGCTACATCCCTCCTGCTTAACACTGGAGTATCCCTACAGTAAAGGAAAAGGAATTGTTCCATAACATAATATAAAAACTTGAACCTAAAACCTTACAAAATGCAGTGAGTCAAATAAAAGATGTCAAACATTTATTCGAGATACTCAAATTTGAAATGACATTAAGCACCATCAATCATATTTGATTTGCTTTTATCCCTTCGTACATTTATAGAAGCATTACTTTGCAAAATACACCACGACGTACTTTAATGATTATTATCATATTCAATTAGAATATGACCTTTCCTGGTCACTTCGAGAAATATTATGGAAGTGAACTTTGTCCCTACAAAATAAGGATTTAAGTTAGATCAATAAATAGATTACATCATACATTTGATACTTAATTATTATTCATAGTATATCTTGAGGTATATAAATTACTATGTTAATAAAAAACTAAATTATGTCGTTGACGTAAACCGAATCCAACCGAAATAATTATATACGAAGCCAAGTATAGCGATTTGGTAAAACCAGCAAATCTCGTTGCGGTGTGGTAAGACATAAAAAATGTCTTATTCTAATGTTGTATTGGATTAGTAGACAGAAATCTTTTTCAGAAAGACAGATCTTGTTCAAACAACCTTTTATTTATCATGTACATTAGTAGGTATAGTGTATATAAAGAAAAAAAATCTTCTTTAGTTAAGGTGTTGTTGAAGCCAGCATTCACGTTCATCAACTCATTTGGATCAGAAGTTATAAATATATTCGAAATTTCGTATAATCACTTAAGTAGAAGTAAACATTTTGTTGCAAAACTATACCAATACATACGAACAGAAGATGAATAAAAAGCTTACAGAAGGCAACTCAAGACAGGAGTATAAATTATAGGCATTCGTCTATTTTTACTGTGAGTAAATAGTCTCAAATCTGTACGGTCGTTATCGCCCAGAGACAAAATTTCAAATACTTTCCATTCGCTGACTGTGGGGTTATCTTCGGATCACGAATCAACGAACCCGTTTGGACGGACATTTCACTGGCAAGGTCAATAATAAGCGGCCAAACGTGCCGCCTTGAGCAAATGCACGAATCATACATATATAATTATGATAGCTCGTTTCAACTAAATAGAATGTGACACGTCTAAATTTTAAATTTGATTGATGCTTACATTTCTCAATGCGTAATGGCTCAATATTTTCCGTGTTTAAAAGATAGCATTCATTCAATCATTCAGACATTCAGAAGTCAAGTTGTTTTATTGTATTGTTATATTTACATCAGTATTCAAAGCACGTACATGATGAAATCAATCAATATGAATAACATTCACAATTTTCTTAAATATAGTAATGAAAGAAAATTCACATTTTTGTTTCTTACGACATTTGACAATAATTTCGACTAAAAATTAAGTCTACGTACTATGAGTAGTTTACATCAATTTCCCTCCAATAGTAATATTCATATTTAAA
>DWRA01004548.1:0-10742 GCA_018250295.1 Spathilepia clonius
TAGTCCTCAGGGGTAGCAATGCATCTGTGGTCGACCTCAGGTAGGATTCTAGTCTTATATGGGGTAGAGTACAAATTTCCATAGGCGGCAGTTACTACTTACCATCAAGTGGACTGCATGCTCGTTTGCTGCTCCATTAAATAAAATAAATAAAAATAAATGGAGCACGGCTAATCCCTAGGTATTATCACATAGCCTGGCAGTAGGTCTACCTCTGCTAAAATTCTAAAGGAATTGTCTTGATCCAAGTTAGAAACTAGAAAAAAATGCACCACACTTATTATAAAACATGAACATGAAGATATAGATGAACCTATTTAACTATCTATAAAAACTAATTATTAAAATTACAGGCCGAAGAATATGTGCCGTTGCCAAAAGGTGACGTGCATAAAAAGAAAGAAGTAGTACAGGATGTGACTCTACATGACCTGGATTGTGCCAATGCGAGACCCCAGGGTGGGCATGACATCATGTCTATGATGGGACAGCTTATGAAACCAAAGAAGACTGAAATCACAGGTAGGGTTTTTACTTTAGTGTATTCATCACTTATACCACTGAAAACCAAAAAGTTTGGTGAGCCCTTGATGGGTGACTTCTATTGTCAAATTTTCATGAGCTATTTCACTGATCAAGTTTTTATTATTGCTAGGTTATTTTTTGTATGACTATAAATTATATCTCAAGTCTCCACTAAATTTATGAAGGGGTGTAGTTTTTTTTTTACCTTTTCTATCTATGATATATCTTGAATAGAATTAGGGAATGACTGTTTTAATGAATTGATGGTACTCGATATTGATGGTACTTGTTGCAAACTTATTTTAAATGCAATATTCCTTTTACAGATAAACTTAGGAAGGAAATCAACAAAGTAGTGAATAAGTACATAGACCAAGGCATTGCAGAATTGGTTCCAGGTGTCCTATTTATAGATGAGGTATGTGTAGATTTATTTTATAGTAGTTGAACAAGTAGTAATGTCAAGATTAAAAAGCATTAATTCCCTATAGCAATAGTGATGATATTTTTTGGTAGTATGCATCTTAAAGACCATTGTCTCGTGACCTTAAACCTGTGAATCTTATAAGGGAGACACACTTATTTGAAGTGTTCCAATTTAGTCTTGAGAGGTAGCAACTATTTGTGTCTGACCTAAGGACTAACCTGATTATTTTTTCAGTTCTTATAAGCAGTAAAAGACATTTACCATCAGGTGGACTATATAATTATTTTGCTATTTCTATACATATATATATATACTAGTTCCAGCTTTGCTGAAATATTTTTGTAACATTTCTGACATGTCTTACACATTTATATTTCAGGTGCACATGCTGGATATAGAAACCTTTACGTATCTACATCGCGCTTTGGAATCAGCGATTGCGCCAATAGTTATATTTGCAACTAACAGGGGACGCTGCCAAATCAGGTTAGTATTGCTATTTGTCTTATAGCATTTTATGTCATATTAACATCTGTTTAATTTAACTATGTCGTTTATCATTTTAATCATAACTCCATTGCTATATTTATATAAGTTCCTCTCATATAATGCAATCAGTACTGTTACTTTGTAATCTGCCCTGTTGCAAGTATTATTAAACTTAAATTATTGCTTATGGGAAGAAATCACACTAGCTAATTTTATTGCTTAATACTATGCTTTCAGCAGGCAAGACACTCATTCCAGTGTTAATGTTAGTCAATCTTATTTTAATGTAGTCAGATTTCTTGAACAAAAGGCAGCATGATTAATTTTCTTTTATTATTTTTTATTGCATGTTTCAGGGGTACTGAGGACATCATATCTCCACACGGCATACCTCTTGATTTATTGGATCGACTACTTATAATCCGCACTCTACCTTATAATAAGCCAGAATTATTGCAGGTTTGTATATAGTATTCATAGTTTGTGTTATGTTTCTTACTTAATTACGAAGATGAAGAAATATGGACAAATCTTACTTTAGATCAGTTTTTCAGTTTTTCGTATGAAATGTATTATTATTTATAATTCTAATGCAAGTGTACTATGTAATTTATAGATATTAAAACTCCGTGCAACCACAGAGGGACTGTCAATTGAAGATGAAGCATTGGCAGCACTCGCTGAGGTCGGAGCTAACACAACACTTAGGTAAGTATTTAGGCGATCAGGAACTATTTAAGATAATTTTATATTAAATTTTACAGATAATTTGAGATGCAATCCTTCCGATGCCGATAATGGACGAGCATCGTGGCGAAGTTATTTCCATAGTCGTACTTGCGTCTATCAGTCGGTACTTAGCGAGTACGTAGACGTTGCCCAAGTTTAGACATTCAGTCGGCCATTGTGCGCGCAGGTACGCGGCGCAGCTGCTGACGCCGGCCGCGCTGACGGCGCGCGCGGAGGGCGGGGCGCGCATCGCGCCGCCGCACGTGGCGCAGGTGCACGCGCTCTTCCTCGACGCCAAGGCCTCCGCGCGCATCCTCTCGCAGTACTCCGACAAGTACATGCAGTAACTGCAACTGACTACAGCTGCGGTGGACGGAAACGGGAGGCGACCCACTTACGCCGAGGTAACGGTCGACTTCAGGGATATGTTGCTGTGACCTCCGAGCATCTAATCGACAGCAATTCAGTATTCTACTTTCTAATTCTATATGAAACTAATTAGTGTATCATAATCATAATGAAATATTCCGAAATCCCTTTTTGTGTCACTGTTCATCTTAGATGTATTTGTATAGACATTTGAAAAATTACTTGGAGCTATTTTACTGATATTAACGTCTGTTTTCCTTAGTAAAACTGTTATTAACTTAGTACGTAGAACTTGAAAATAAGTGGTCGAAAAATGTGTTAGCATACAAATTAAAAAATTGTTTATAATAATACTGGCTGGAACAGCTAAATGTGGATTAACAACTAAAATAAACTAACCACAGTCATGACATTACCAGTATAATGTACTTATCATATGAACTATTTTAACATACTTATAGTTACTTCATATATTGACAAATGTTGCATGTTCCTGTTCCTCTTGAACTAAAATTTTACCATCCGGTTTGGATCCAACTCAAATAGGATAAAATTCACAAAGACAAAAAAAAAATTGGACAACATATAGTTAAAAAGCTACTTATAGAATATTTTTATCATTTGCATCATATTGAAGAATAGCAGCATTATTCAATTCATCTTCACATGAATTTGTATTTTGTTAGGACGTTTTGAATTCTTTAGATAGGAAATTACAATTTCTTTTAAAAACAATAAAGCAATGAAATATGTGGAAGTATTGTGTGAATGTATCGTCCTTAATTTCATGTGTTTGCATCTAGGTTAAGTTCTGTATAGAGAAGAAGTACCTATTTGTTTTGTTCAGAAAAGTGATACTAGATTATCTTTATGTTCATATTGATTTAATTACGTTAACGTTATTCCAAAACACATGTTAATGTTAATGCTAAGGTGAGAAAAGAAGTTGTACAATAAATAAGTTTTTTATTTCAAATATGTTCCTTATTTTAATTAATCTTACCTATAATTGTATGTACATAAAAATATTAAAATAGGCATGTTTCTATATGAAAATTCAATTGGCCTAAACTTAAAATTTTCTCCAAATATAAGGGTGGTATGTACAATACTTAATCTAACTATCTAAAGTTGAAAACAGTCTGTAAAATTCTTATTTACATTACAAATTAACAATAATTTATGGAATGGATTGTTTTGGAATTAATGAATAACTTTATCTCGAGTTAGGTTCTTGTTTGTCGTCCGACCGTAGTGGTCCTGGTAAGAACCGTCCATCATTGGTTTTTGGATTAAAAGTTGTACTGGGAATAGGGGTTGTTGTGGGCGGAGAGAAGGTTGGCAAGTCCACCCTGACGGCGACCGGTTCGGCGGTGTGTCGGTACAGCGCTTCAAATTGCATCTCTTCCGGAAAAGAGTGGGATCGGATTTTCCTCTCGTCTCTGGCGTTGCTCGGATACACGATCACAATTTTCTCGCCTTCACTTTTCAGAGCTACGGGTGGCAGGGCCGTGCTTGTGGAAATGACGGGTCCCGGTACCACTTGCAACATCTCCGTTAGCGCTGGACGTAATTTCTCCGTTGTCGTGGTCGTCGTAGTCGTTGTAGGCGACGTCGTCGTAGACGATGTGGTCGTCGTCTCGATGACGACTGGAATATCAGGGTCTTCGGGAGTTTCTATTTCCCGCTTCTCGCCTGGTGGACCCATTGAACGGAGCGATTCTATTTTCATCTCTAATGTCGGCGTTGGGATAGGTACGGAGCTGGTTACGTTAATGTCCTCGGTTGGAATGTACCGCGCGGTAGTTTTCGGTATTTCTCGTGATCCAAAGAGGGGCAAGCGAGGTGCGTAAGCGGAAACTAGAGGCAGCAGAGTATCTCTGGCGTATCGCTCGGCTCTCGAAATGAAGGAAGCAAGTCGTGATGGCAGGAACTGGACAGCGAAACCCGTTTCTTCCTTTTCTGCTCGCTCTCCCCAAGTAGAATCGTAAGTCTGTGTTGTAGGTACATCATAGTTTTTGGCTTTGCGCGAAGGTGGTTGAGTTGTGGGTTGTGGAGGTTGTGTAGCTCGAAGTAAGGGTTCGGATATCTCTGGGATGTCTTCGGGGCCATCGGCTCTCTGTCGTGGCGTTTTACGTGGTCGTGGTCGTAACACTGGCTCTGCTATTTCGACAATTCCGCTGGGAGCAGTTTTAGTGTTGGTCATGCCAAACGCGCGCCCACTGTCCGCCGCTGGGCCATTCCATTCGTACGCATCAACTAGAATGAATGGTCTTTGTGGAGATTCTTCAGGTAATTCGTTATCTTGTGGGTTTTCCGTTGGTCGTTTTGTTATATTGTCTCTGGTTACAAAATCTTGCTCAGTCACTGTTGTGTTTGTAGATGGTTCGGCTTCCTGAAAACATTTTTTATAATACGTTAATTCCTAAAGATAATTAAGCGGCAAAAACTCTTTCAATTTTATATCAACCATTATATAAAGATCATATACCTGTATTTGACAGTCTCCTGGATAAAGTGGAAGTTGAATTGATTCATCGGAAAGTAGCCGCAGGTTTTTGCAGAACGACGACCTGGAAGTAGGTAAAAACATTGTAGATCAGGAAATCATTAAAGAATAGATGCGATGCTTTACTTTACATTCTGGAATATCTATTGAATTTTCTGGTATTATTTACACAACATTGGTAATATTAAAAGCTCTTAGGTGTTATTAACACAAGAATCTGTTATTATTCACTTGCTCTTTATACAAACTTGACATGGGTATGTGATCTTATCCTCAGGTTTCGTGATATTTTGGAGTCTATACAATGTTGTTAAATATTATAGCAACATATTCTAAAAAGGTGTCGATGAGAAACGAAGCCATATAACAAAAAGGGGGGGAAGAGCAGAAAGTACTAACGTCTTGCCAAAGCTGTCGCCGATGAGCAGCTTGTCGATGTGCACGGCCTTGGCGCCGGCGCTGAGCCAGCCGGAGTAGGCGGCGTAGTGCACGGTGGCGCGCAGCGGCACGCCCAGCGCCGGGTGCGGCACGATCACGCGCGAGAACCGCACGATGCGCCCGCCGTCTTCGCGTCTGTAACACATAATGCACATGTTCTTCTCATTTCTGTCGAACTGTCTAGGAACATGACACTCGGACTGATAAAGATTTTACGCCATAAACTACCACACAGGTTAAGTACACATGCTTTACACACCGTTGAGACCCTGATATTGAATCATTACTGATATTTTATTCTTTCGCCACGTGGAAAAAGGTACGTATGTATAGTGGAATAAGATAACATCAAAGATAATTTATTTAGACATACCTACATATCTACTTAATGTTAAAAATGCGTCTCTAAATGATCAGTAAATTATTTAAAACTAGAGTTTTTTTATAAATTTAACGTTAGAATAAAACTTACTTTGTCATTGGGAAGGACTCATTCAGCCCCGAATCACCGTGTAGAGTGAGTGTGATGCGGCCGTAATTTGGTTTTGCGCCGATTTCATTTCCACACCACAGGGAAACATGATACTGGTGAGCTATAAAATCATTATAATCAACATGGGGAACTCAATTAATGTCTCAGTATTTAAATACCAGACTCTAATTAAATTAAAAAAGGTTGTGAAAAATGCAAATTAGCAGATTTTACACAGCTTGAGAGCTTTATGACATGTAGGATTCCGTTTGATCTTTTCAATCATTGTTAAATCTGGCGATTAATATTATATTTTGAATTATGATACACATGTTAATCAAGAAATCAGATGTTTGCCTTAGTTTCGAAACCAGAGTCCCTAACGTTAGAGGCCAGAGTTCGTTTGGTCATCGTTAATTTTAATGGCGAGGTATATTTATTATACGGTTGGATTTTTTTTTCAAATAATATCTCATGATATAAATTTTCTGTAAAAAATACGTGTACATCAAATTTCTTAAAAAGTTTTAAGATGTTTGTATAGATAAAAATGTAATTTCTAGTATTGTACACCTACCACAGAAAGGTTCCTCCTCTCGTGTAAGTAGGTAGAGTTGACCGCGGCCTAAAGAACGATCAGCGTAGTACCCCATGTTGCCGCATCGACGGTCTCCACTGCACGGGAAACACCGTCCCTAAACATACATTTTGGATGGACCATTAACGTTAATTTATATCCCTTATTATAATCATGTTATGGAGCATGTTTGGATGTATGTTATGGAGGTCCGCAACCGTAACCGGAATAAAAGTTAAGAATAATTCCGAATATGGATCTAACTGTATTTTCTTTACATATGTTTTTTCTACTACGACACACATGAAAAAAATGGAATATTCTGTCTGTGACCTGTTCATTACATTGTGTTTATTATAAAAAGCCTATTGCAAGAATTTAAAGACAATTCAAACTGACCTCAAGGAAAGTATCGTAGTCGGAGCATGGGAAAGCTGGAAAGTGGCATTTGGGTGAGACTGAATCTGTAAAGAACTTGTAAGCTCGTCGGTGGTTGCACAACGAGCGACCTTCTGGAGACGCGGCCGCCCAAGGGAGCACCAGATCCGAAACTGCTCCTACGAATCTGGAAGAGTTTGTAAAATATTTTAATAGATATCTTTCACTTTCTTCTTTAATAGATGTCTTTCACTTTTTCCTTAACTATAATATTTATAATTACTGATATATTGACAAATTACACTATACTTTATTTTATGTTTGCCTACCAGTAGCATACGACAGACGTTGCAGCTCTCAGCTTCCTAGCTATTCTTTCCTATCACATCTGTTCTTATTTTTTACTTTATTTGCATGTTCGTGTACAAAAAAGTGCGAGAATTAAGTCAATACAATAACAATACTGTCGTCTATAAACATTTGCTTACAAATTAGAACATCCATGTTGCACGCGACCTCCATTGGGGTAGAAGTCGACATGACCTAGTGGTTGAGCGGCGCCCAAACCACCAAATATGAGAGTTTCTCCGTTAGAATGGATCACATCTACAAATTTGGCGTCACCGCGGTCCAGTCGGGCACGTGGGTCCTGGAACTCGAAAAGTGGCCCCGCTGGGTCCAACCCTAAAAAAAAATATTAGATAAAAAATGTATACACCTAATTTTGGATTTAACGTTTTCCAGGGAGCTAAGGCATTCCCTGAGCTGTGGTATTCGATGAATATTCTGAAGGAATTGTTAGTGCTAAAGGACTTGTTACTTGGAGTTCTACGTATGGAACCCTTGAAAAAGGGAGTAAAAAGGCTTTCCTTCAAAAGAGTGAATCTAAACATGTTAGGCCTGCCTCAATGAAAGGTTTGGTTAAATTAAATATTACCAGTAATCCTGCTGATGTTTTTCAACTCTGACCCAGCGAAACCTGCGACATGTGCACCGAGACTAAACCCGATGAGGTGGACATCCTCGAACTTTAGATCTATGTGATCGGCGAGACCTGTATATGATAATGTTAGGAATTTTAATGACCATAAATGTCGGCAAATGATTTTACTTTAAAACAGCATCGATGTTCATTTATATCCGACTGTTGATGTATTTATGTAGTAAATGTGGATGAATTTTCCACATTATTTTATTCCATTACGTTCATCCTTTCTATTTATGTCCTTAATTAAGTATCAGCATTATTTGTGATGTGGTTATTAATATATGAAAATTTATTATACATTTCAAACTACTGGAAGTTGTAACGAATTAAGTTCAGCTTAAATTGTTATCGTACTTTGGTTTGCATCAGTTTGACGACAGTTATACACGCACATTATTATGGTCGTATGATGTGTCGTCTCTAAATCGCAACGAAATCGTGAACGTGAGTCGTGCCCAAGCGCAGCGTGAGGGCATAAGTGAAACGATGTTACAAGACACGTCGATTTTACAAGACGAAAGAAACATTACGCACCGAGATTGATGCCGATTTGAGAATGAATTAGTTTCAAAGTACCACGTGAATTAAGATTTGAAACTTAAATTTGTCTTACACGGTAGATTCTACTCATTTGTATCGTATATTGTTCTCGTATACCTTGTAACAGCATGGCGAGTTGTTTTCCCACCAGCCTCGTGTTGGCGGCGGCGCGTAAATAGTTAGGCATTGAGGCTCCTCCTTCCCAATCCACGCACACCACATTGCATTCCTCCTGTTGTGTAGAATATTGCATGTTAATTTTAATTTGGTGTGTTCTCTGTGTCATACGACAGTATTAACACAAGTGTATATTATCGTGTATATGAGCAAAAACGTGTAAGGTAACAATAAATCATAATTAGAATATTTTCGTCTCAGAATAATATTTTTTTATATGATGGAAGTAGCAAATGAGAAAGCAATCCATGTGATGTTAAGTGGAGCATGACCATCTGTAATCGACCCCAGACAAGATTACATTCCGTCATGAGATCGGTCATAGGTGCGTTGCTACACTTGACAACTAAAATGGAATGTCTCTGACAAATATATCTCCCTTAACACACCTTCAGACCAGAACATTGCAGTGCTTAACACCACTGTTATTAAGTATAAAAGGTGTGGTGGTGCCTCCGGAGTCGAAACACATACAAGTACAGCACTTCAGTATAGGATTATAAGCACAGAAGGTGCAGAAGGATATGAAACTTTACTTAAAATCTGAAGTTTGTGGTCGTTAGATCATTTTACTAGTATTTTTGCGAACCGAGCGATTGACCGACTAACTACCCCATTGGATTTGTTAAAATCCACATTGTATATAATATTTTAATAAATAAACTTAATTGCGTAGTTTTGTAATTTCAACCACAATACCTACCTTTTATAAGTGTAAATTTCTTTTCAATCCGTAATTCTCCAAAATCGTAAAATTTTTCATACGGTAAGACATGTCCGGGTGTAAGAAAGGTGAAAGCGTTAACGGATCAACAACACAGGCCAAATGAGTCACTCAAGACTATTTGGCGATCGTTACGTAACACGTGTCATACGCAATGTAGGCCGTTCTTTGTACTGGATTACTTTGTTATTGCACAAATTACTGTATCCTGTTAAACGTAATTCTTTTTAACAATGTTCCTTATGTAGGTGGAACATTTGGCTCTTAAATATTCTTGGGAAGGTATTCTAGAAGCAGAATTATTTGAAATCGGTCTAAATATGTTTTTAAATTTTTTTTTTCATATAAAGTAAAAATATCGAGTATCAAACGTACAACTAAATCGACAATTTTTTAAATCAAAATCTGGCCGATGGGTGTATGAAATTTAAGTACCCACATAATAATAATAGTCGTCAAGTTTAAAGAGGCTAATGGCATGTATACCTACAATTTATGTGAGGTCAATGGTATTTATACAAAACTGACCACAGCCATTAGAGCGGAGCGCATTTCATAGACCCACACGTTGTCGCAGTTAGAGCCGAAGCCATGTACGATGACTCTAGTGGGGCGGGCGGAGTCGAAGGCCCGCGCCGCCCAGCTCCACGCCGCGGACATGTTGCCCGCTGACACCGCTAATAGCGGCTGGTCACCTCTGAGAATAAATAATGTCTTTTGTAGTAGAACATCCTGTCAGTATAACACAAAGGTTTTTAATGATGGTAAAAGGAGTATGGTTCTAGTCTGAAACAACTCTTGCGTTTTGGTGGAATGGTTTGGATACCGGGGTCCTTATATATGACCAACCATGACAGTACCATACCATAGTACGATAGAACCATCAGAAGTGGCAACGCATTTGTGATCAGCTTCAGATAGAACCCTTGTTACGTATGGAATTGGTTACAGATGCCCATGGGCGGCAATAACCATTTACATTTAAGTGGACTGCAAACTCATTTTCTGCTTCAACATATAAAAAACAAGCAACGGTTTAAAAATATATATACACTAAAATAATTAATAAAAAAGCAGTGGAAATGAGAACCTTTTCTTATTTTGAGTCTGTTATAAATATATTTTTTCGTGCTACGGATTTAGTATAACTAGTCTAGGTAACTGTTGTCAGTCACGTAAGATACGATCAATTTATGAATTCAAATAGCGTAGGAGATCATCCTGTCCGGCGAGGTCGAAATATCCATGAAGCCGTGTAATCATATGTTATTAGATCTACCATTGATGATATCGAGCGTCTGTTATGACTGTATAGTTTTATATATTACTAGCGGACCCGACAGACGTTGTCCTGTCTACACGTCTTTAATTTGAAAATTTTAAACTTTTTTTAATAAGCT
>DWRA01004549.1:0-10742 GCA_018250295.1 Spathilepia clonius
GAGGTGCGTGCCTGGGGTTTGAACCTCGGACCCCTCGACTGAGAGGCTGTGATTCAACCACTAGGCTATCACTGCTACACTACTTACTTGCGTAGAGGATTACTTTTACTACTGTTTTTTAAATTCTACTTTAAGCTATTATTATTCTTAAAGTCCTATATTAACATCAATATTGATAAACAAGTACACGGGTTAATTGCCTCTTATCTATTAACAGTTGGTACCGTTTCTTACGGTTAAATGAGGACTACTTCACGTTCGATTGATTTTTTGCTCGGAAATAACTAAACGGCTACGCAACGTCCAGCCGTCTGCGTCTAGGTCATACAAAACCATAGACGGAGTTCTCAAATAGAGTCCTAATGAGCAACACTTCTATGAGATCTAAATAGCAACACTATAAACATCTAAAGCGATGTTGGCTGACTGCTGATTAATAGCCTAGTGAATCGCGGCCTCATAGTCGAGGGGTTCGAGGTTTAAACCCTAGGCATGCATCTCTGCTTTTTCTAAGTTGTGTTCGTATTAAGAATTAAATATCACCTGCTAGAACGGTAAAAGAAAACATCTCGAGGATAACTACACACCTAAGAGTTCTTTAAAAAAAGAAAACAAACCTCAAAGTCATGCGTAGTGTACCATCTCGCACTTGGCCAGCGCGGTGGACTATTTCCTAACCTCTCTCACTCACAGTAATGGGTTGACGAAAAATGATGATTAGCGCATACTACAAACAATTATTTCGAACTACAATCTCATTAACTTATACATCCTTTCCATACACTGGGAACAACAACATTCGTAGAAGGGAATTCTCATAAGATAATGGTAACTAGTATTGTGCTAAAAATACTATCATTATAATTTTGGTTAACACAGCATTGTACAAAATCTTGTTAGTCGTTTCCATTACAATCTTAGTCCTTTCAGTTTCAATTTCCTAATGAACAGTTCGTAGGCGAAATTATCGAGAAATCTACGGATTTTCGGAGTGTATTGAGTACGGGGAGGGGGAGGTAGTCGGCCCGGCGCAAATAGCTGCGACCACGGTGTCCCAGGGCCGCACTCGCTTGTCTAGGAATCGATAGACGCGTATCATTATACTGAATTCTGTCACTGAGCCATATATGAATGAATTATCGTAAACTGATACTAAAGTGTGAGGTAATAAGGTGAAATAAGGAAGGTAGTTTATTAGATAATCGTAAATAAGTTTTAAACCATGAGTAATTTGATCTAAGGTAAAAGAGTAGGTGTGTGCATATGTATGTGTGTGTGTGTGACGCTATAATTCACAATATCGAATGAAATTCAGGCATAAATAGACAGGGACAAACTTCAAAAGCGTGCTTCGGAATTGTCTACATATATATTTTCCAGGGCCGCAGTATCTCCAATATTCCTCTAGAGATTTTATTAAGAAACATTTTATATTACATTTAAAAATACTTTAAAAGAGTTATTTTAGAAATAAAATTGTATGACATAGAGTATTTTTGTTGTGACATGAGTATATAATTATGAATCATCGGATCATTCCGGATAGTGACGGAGTGAGGGGAGGGCGAAGTTTGGAGGGCCGGAAATTAGCGCTGCGTCTTGCTACTTTGTACTTTACAGGCCCGTATTGGCTTGTCTAATAATAAAATTTTTTCATGAATACTGTGCAATATTATAAAAGTTATAATATGCAAATAAAGCATATACCTTATGATTTATTTAAGATTTCGAAAATGGAAATCGGATACCACAATCATCACTTTTTGGGTCCATCGCGAATGAAATAAGCAGCTAATAAATCTCTGACAATTAGCAGTACACCGTTTATTCAACATTTGTATATTAAACTTCAACCGAATTTTATAATCTAAGGTTAAAGAGTATCTATGCATCGCTGTATTTACCATTAGATAATGTACGAATATTAGAGGGAATAGCACATGTTTAGACGGGGACAAAGTTCAGAGGCCCAGTGCGCTAATGCCTAACGCGATATTCAGCGAATGTAGATTTCAGGGCCATATAATCTTCATTGTTCCTGTAGGAATGACGTACATTTCCAATTATTTGAACATATTAATTCAGAAAATAAGAACCTGCTAGCGTATAACTTGATTTCCGTAACCTAAAGTAATAAATAATGATTAGTTAAGATTTTATAACGATTTTTTGTCCTATAGGTACCTGCTTTGAGTCAAGCGATTGAAGGTCGAGGTCAGCGAATTAGAATTAGCATTGTTTGTATATTATCGTGCTCACATTCTATTTAGAATTGCATTTGAAACCAGGCACTAACTGGATCATTATATTGAAATTAACTTTGGTTTTGAAAAATTACAAAAATATTTTTAAATAAATTCTTTTCAACGGAGTCTCTGAATACGGCTTGATTATAACGCAGAAAATACAATTTTGATCTTAAGACGTTATAATCACGTTACCGGAATATAATTTGGAATATTACATTTATTTTCATGTACTAGTGATTGAAGCGTATATTTAAAGTAAAATCGGGAAGTATTTACTCTGAATAATATTTGAAAATCTAGATGCTGTTTTAACATAAAATTATAGCGTATATATTTGACTCAGTCATTGAACCGCGGCCCAGAACATTCTCAGAATCCCTTTAAGGATCGAAATGCTTCTACGAATTTGGCCCAACGGCTTTTGTGCTGGGATTTCTGCCATATAAAAAATGTGGATATTGTCAAATTCAGCAGAACCTATGGCTAACATACGAATATCCTTGTTTTGCAAAAAATGGTAAATAATAAGTAAATAAAGATACAATCACGGATATTTAAATTCGTAAAATAAGTAGGGTCCAGTTGGATGTTAAAGTTATGATATAGAAATCTACTTAAACTCTCATACAGATTAGATAACTTAAATAGATGGCTCTAAAAATCTCAAATATTGCTGAAAAGTTACTTACATAACTTCAATAGGAATTGAGAAAAGATTTTTCAGTAGTTATCCTCTAAGGAGGTGAAATAAGCTAGTCTTAAAAAATGGCTCTAGTGAAGTCGTATCATTCGCTATAGCAGGATATTAGTCAAAATTCAGTTATCGTTAGTTATACATGATACCGATATCTACCATAATATTCATCGGCCTTCAGGTAAAGATTTAGGCGCCATTGAGGGATTGAAAGCTACCCCCCTGGGGTGTCACTATCGCAACGCGCGCCCACGATCGCCATGGCTACGAGCCGCGTCGAGTGCGGGCCTGGGTGGCCTTGCAATGGAATGGGGAGGGCATTAGCCCCGTCTTGCAGGCGGTATCAGTGCGCGCTTGCCAAAAATGTTCGGCGCGTATTCGCGGTAGATTTTTAAATGTTTAAACAATTATCGTGCAATGTTCGCATTGTTACTATCTTATTTGTTGCTATAGTAGGTACATATTCATACGTACAAGATGTTGGCATTCTTGCGATTTAAAATTTGAGAATAGTAGTATTTTATTGGTTTCACATGCCTTAAGAAAACTGACCGCGCCTTCTAAGCTACTGAAACATAGTTTCTTGTTGGCGGTACAACCTGTCGTAGTTCCACTCCGGTAGTACTACTGCCACGCCCGTTTTTGCCTAGTAACAACAGTGTTAAATAGTGCTATTTCCTGGTTTGAAGGGTGTGGTAAGGAACACGTACGGGGCGGTCTAGCTTAGTTCTCAGGGGTACCAAAGTATTTCTACTCGACCTCAAGTAGGACTCTAACTTTATTTAAAGTTAAATGCAAATGATTAAGGCCCGCTATGGCCAGTTACCATCAGTTAGACTGCATGCTCGTTTGCTACTTCCATCTTATAAAAAAATCTTAGGCGGAATTGTTTACGCAGATGGTGGAAAAAATAATCATAATTACATTATTTTATTTCATGATACTTAATTTAAAACATAAAAAAAAATTAAACGACTTGAGGAAGACCATTTGCAAATCTAAAAATAGCTTAAGTACCTACTTACTGGAAATAACGAATTATGCAATACAATTAGTCACGCATGAAAATATTTCCCATTTCGTATGTTCAACCTTATAAATAAATATTTCAGAATATTATACAAGTAGGTATCTTTATTAAGTACATTCTTTTTACAAAAGAACATTTTTGCCTACGTTTTAATATACGTTGAAGGCAGTACAAAGGGTATAACTATACACTTTCGCTCACAATTTATTGAACGTTCCATTACAATGATCTTATTTATCGCTGAATAATCTACACCAATAAATATAATTAAAATGTCTGTTTGTAATGTCAAAATAACAACTTTTAGTGAATGTATATGAAAGTTTACTATACTTAAGACAAAACCATGATTATTAAAATATTTGTCTATCGCTGTTGGTTTTGACTAATCTTCACAACGGCTGAACTTATTTTGACTTGACTTTCATTAGCAGATAGCTGATGTTATAAGAAATAACATGCTAATTTATTTTATTAAGTATGTTAGGGTACTGCGCAAAAAAATAAAACCCCATAAATTATACCGCGCCCCATTTGCTATAATTGTTAAAGACGAAATCGCGGGGTGCAGCTAGTGATATATTTCATTCGACATTCAAATACGAAACTAACAATTTTAAGGATATTGAGGAAACTTTTCAAATGTCGTGAAATTCCTAAATATATGTATAAATTAATTTATTTATCTGTTTTTGAAGCTCTTTAGCTTGTAGGATTGAATCGAAAAAATATATTTATGTATTTTAAGTAGCTCCGTAAACAGGGCAAACAAACAAGAACAGGGCGTGGCAAATCTTTTTATTTTGTCGCTTTAGTTTCTGGCTGTATTTTGTTTAAAATACCAAGTTCGTCTCAACAAAATCATCCTACCAAAGTAAATCAATATCAATTCAGCGAGTCTGTTTTTGTTAAAAATAAATATTATTGTAAATATTACATGAAGAAATTCATTTTAGATATAAGTACCTAGTACCTGCGTAACGGGTGGGACAGCTGTTTAAACTGCCGATAAGATCTTTTACTTGTGGTTTAGTTACTATGCGATAGTGGGGTCGGCAATTGTCATTTAACTAATTTTATAAGCCCTCATATTTGGCGATCTATGAAATAATTCTGTCACCATACCGGACTGACATTTAAAGGATCTAGGTTTTATTCCAAGCTGGATTTGTCTAAGTACGGTGAAGATAAGTAGGTATGGGTTAGGTACACAGTATCTCAGGTTCCTTTTGCAACCAGATCTATTCGGCCCTTTGATTTATCTGGCATTACAGAAGGTCTTGGTTCCATTCCCGATTAATGTAGTCGTTTTTAATGTTCGATATAACACATATAATATTATAAACTGGATATAAATATTTAATGAAATGAATCGAAAATCATAATTAAAATTTACCTCATTATTACCCAATAATACCCAATAATTATTCACCTAAACTCGAGTTAAATTCATTATAATTTTAATAATATCCGTCATATAAAATGTACAAACCTACAATGATTCGTCATTAACATAAAGCGCAAAAAGCGCTTTAAAGATAAATTATAGCTGAATCAAGCCACGTGTAGAGCCGCTAGTAAAATCAAGGTCGTTAGCAATTCTGTGATTCTGTCCGCAATGCATTCTCTATTCGTGACCAAACTGACTGAGCAACGCTACTTTTTGCCTTAAGAATGACGTAAGACTGTTATTGAGCATTGATTGTGATGATGGACACGATTTTGCATAGGTTTAAATTACACTCAGCGATTTAAGTACTACATTTTTGCCTAGTAACTGCAGCGTTGTTGTTTCAAGGGCGTGGCGAGGGAGATACACTTATACAAGACATTTCAAATCAGTGAAGGGTCAAGGTCAAGATAATCATGTCCGGGATTACAGATGTCTCAAAATGGTTACACACCATTAGGTGCTGTGCATGCTCGGCGCACCACTGAACTGTAGAAGTTGTGTTCTATGTTAACAAGAGTTTCGCCAGCCGATCACATAGGTCAGCTATTATATAGAACATTTATTACTTTCATCAGCGCCTCGTCAATGTGAAATGGTAGAAATACAGAATGAAATACATTTTTGAATCTCTAGGGGAGATACTGAACTAAAATACATTGGCAACACTTTTGTATGTTAAGGCACATATACTGAGGCAGCGAATCGGGACCTTATCAGTAACGAAATAGGAATTCAGTTCAAAGAAGTCTTTATAGGCTACAGTGGCCATTTCACATCAGTGGCAGAGATCCGAGTTCAACACTCTATAAATACCGATTTAGGACGAGCATACGTATAACATCTTCCATAACGAAGCCTATTGTAACATTGGTATAAAATATGCGACGAGGTAGCTATTCCAATTGGATTTCCAAAATATAGGCCGCATTCAAACCGGCGTAAGCGTGTAGACAAAACCCATATCTAGGCGACAATGATCCCTCCACAATAGCTTCTAGGAAGCCTTATAAAAAGCGGAGACTTTGCGCATTCACGCTATTTCAGTCTCTATTGCTTCATCGTAGACAGTGTTATCGCTTGTGATGAGCCAGCGAACAATAAGATTATCGTAGGCGCGTGCAGTAAAGTGAATTTTCTCTGGAGAAAGAAAACTAAATTAAATACATCGACGAGTGCTCAAACAATCTGCAGCGCCAGTTGAACTAAAACGAGCAATGTATGTCATGTTAATTTCGTAGCCGTTGGATATAACAAGAAAAGCAATGTCAGAGTATGAAAACTGGACTTGCGTGCGTTTTCGTGCGTGCCTCTCACCAGTTTCCTCCGTATCAGACTGGGCGGCCTCGATTTTACTGCTTATGCGGCTGTAAGTTATTCCACCCTGCATAAGGTGTAGCTGAATATTTAGTATACAAATTATTACAATACACACCAAGCTTAAGGTTGAATTTCAAACAAAGTAGTCATTGTAGAACTTTTTTCAGAGTTATAAAATGTGGTCAGTCAGCGATTCCGTCTGATATTAAATTTTAAAATTAATTTTAAACAATAATAAAGCTTCGATGTAACGTCAGTACTTATTACTGTAAAATATAAATATACCTAACCATAATATGATATTCTTAAATTAAATCGCAGAATAATACATTACGAACAGAATTAAACCTAGTGATAAGACAGATTGGCTACCCGATGAAAAGCAGTCATCATAGCCATTTTGCAGCCGTAGACGAGTCGGTAATGCATCACCAGCTTTGAAGAAGAATGTTTATTGCACCTTCCTTGAAGAACCCCATATCATAGCCCTCCAGAAATACCTTTAAAGGAATTTCATTCCAATCTTTTGCCACCACCGTGCAAGACGTTTATGGTAAAAAACATGCCAATATAATAATATATATATAATTCTTGAATCGATAAAGGTTCGATTCAAGAATGTCTAAAAGGCCTCCTAAAACAGGTAATTCTTATTACCGTACTATAAAATATAACATTCTAAGGCTTATGTTACATAACTAAGTGCAACCCGCGATTTACTGGCGTTTAAAAATGTAACATGATATGTATGACCGTTTTTTTTTTAAATTGGTTTAGCCCTTTTTGGAGATTATCCAAAACAAACAGACAAACAGACAGACAAAAATTTAATAATTTTTTTACCGATTATACTTTTATATGTATTCAGTACAAAGCCATTATTGTGACATTAAAATACATCATTTTTTAATTGCATATATTAATGCAAAAAAGCCATTAATATAATCTAGCCTTTCATTATATGACATGAAAAATAAATTTGCGTAACTTAACCGACGCTTTATACTAAAGATGACAGCTAAGCCTTCGTACACAAAGTACAATAATAATGTGCGATAACGAAACTAAAACTGAGCAGCCTTGCGTTCGACCTAAACCTGCCAATTCTGTCTAGACATTTAAACTCCCTACTTTATTATAGCTGCGGGTAATGTAAACAGAAGTGCCGGATGTGTATTCAAACGAAATACGAAATGTTTGTAACAGGACGATATTATCTTAATACCCGCAATTGGTATACATAGCAAAAATGTTTCCGATTTTACTTAAAAGAAAGATAAAGAACAAAAAATGGAAAAGAAAGAAAAGATGCGGACGATGCTTAGCGCATTTATTCATTACTTTAAGGCCCTGAGCTCACCGCCAAAATGGCATATCAGAAGAGTTTTTACGCGACAAATAAAAATATAACTTCCGTTAAGTATATGACATTATGGTAATGAAATAAATTAGGATGCAATGGCTTGTCTACGCATACTACCGCCTTTCTTGCCGTGAACGACCATCACTGAAATTTCAGTTCTATGTTTATACTATTAAGTTATAATTCTATTCGACGTAAAAATAATTCTCTTCCATGCCGTTCCTGCAGTGCGCGCAACCCCTAATGACGTTTTTTGTCTTATAGACCTACATTAGGATTCCCTATACCTTAAATGCTGTAACGCCATATATACGATATGAAAACCCAGACTTAGTAATGTCTCAGCTGAGAACTAAACTCGGAACCCTGCGCGTATGAAACCAATATAGTATCCATTACGCTACAAGATTTGTGGCCTGAAAATTTTCGTATCACTTTCCATAAAAATATTAAGTTAAATCAACTACAAGCGTACAATTGTATGTCAAATAAATTTGCGCTCTAGTTGCAACAAAAGGGAAAGTGGCGGGAAATCGGCACGTTGGACGTTCCGCCTCCCCGATGGCGCTGGGTGTTAAGATCGAATAACCCCATTGCTAATAATAAGGCCACTAGATCGAGTCTGTTCTATTTCCATGTAAAGTTGTATATGTGTTAAGTTTAAATGTTAATTGACTCATATTTAGCGTGATGCATACATAGGTAATTAAAGAAATAGCTTTGTCAATTTTGTGTAAAATAAAGTTAAAAGCGATAGGGGTGTTTCTCTAAAAAAATATTAACTTATAATTTTTTTGTTAAGAAATTGTAATTACCGACGAGCGTGAATGAAACAAAAAGGTTTTTACGTTTTCACTTACATGTTAGCGCTTTTAATTTACAACGCTTTTTACCACGCTGTATTGATTTTTAAGCGCTGGGCAACCGCGCAGCGTTTTGGTTTAATCGAGAAACGGCGATTAATGCAACGTTTTTTAATCGCTAGTGCGAGCGGGCGGTAACGTCTGGTTGGTTTTGTGCATTCACGATAGGGAATCTCAATATTGGACTTCAAACTACGATTAGTCGAATGTACAAGAACCAAACACTTATGGTTTTGAAGAATCGACATAAATTATAGAACGTCTTGTTCAACATTACTTAATTTAGATAGATCGGTCCATCTTTTAACGTCAGAGTGTACTCTCATTTCCGTAAGCTTGGATGTATCATTTATCACGGGATAAGCGTTTCCTCTACACATGCGCTACACCTTAGAAGATGAATACTCAATCATCACTAATCGAATAAGTATGGGCGGAATTATTAAAATATCATAGTCATGATGACCATGTATAAAATATATCTAATTTGTGGTCATCTGTGGGTTATGTCTTTGCTAAATAGAAAAGTATACAAAACGCTCAGCCTTGTGCTGAAAAAAAATCATGTTTGTGTTTATCGCACATAAAAAATGTACTTATTCAGAATGTTTAGTAAAAAATAATGTGTGTATATTGATACATATTGATGTACACTCGACAAAATGTAAAAAACACAACACGACACGACACGATACGATAAGCCTTGATACGATACGATATTTTTTATACATAATTATTCTAGTAATTACTAGTAATTACTAATGTATTGCACAAGAAATTATCTTTTAAGTTGGTGAAAAAGCACTCAAAACTAAAAATGTAAAATCGTAAATTTTGCAGCCTTTTCAGATGATTACCTATTTCCAATTTCCATGTTTGTCGTTTCAACATAACCATTTATGGTCAATCCTTTTGATGTAGAAGGACCCTTATACCGAGCAATGACACCGTATTAAAGGCGCTTTTAGCAGAAAAGTAGTTTTGAATATGTTCTGAATTTGAGTTTTTGAATATCTTGCCTGGGATTCAAATCCTAACCATGTATTAAACCAAAGCCATATTCCAGATTCCGCTAGGTTTGAATCATTTAGGATTGTTAAAACGGAATCGAAAAAAAAAAATTTCGCGCGACGTAACAAAGGTGGGCCGGGTGAGGTAACGGGATAAATCGCGAAAAGTTAAGCCAAAATGATAGATGGGTTTGAGGGAAAACGTCTTTGACATCCGCTTCGATTCCAGACAGAGCTGAATTTTTTTCTCTTGGTATTTATTGTTCCAAATTGAAATGCTCCGCTAGGCCCCACCGGGGTGGCAGACAGGGATGGGAGACTGTGTCCATTCAGGACAGGACACGTGTAGGCAGACAGGTTGAAGGTCGTCCGCCAAAAAATACTCGCGTTAACTGAGCGAAAACGGTAAACATTTCGCAAAATTTAAGTAGAGCTCCAGGAAAGATGTGTCGAATTATATTTCTTGTTTTTTGTTTTACAGAAAAATAGGTCTACAAAGAAAACGTACGAAATAATAGCTACAATTTTCTCGTGCTTACTATAGTTCACATTTCACAGACATGAACATTTTGCGCGTTGTAGGCAGGCTTATTTTAATTGGGTTACATCTTAAAAAGTTTTAAGTAATCGCAACTTCACACGAGTAGTATAAATATAAGTAACTGTAGTTGTAGTAGTAGGTTCATAAAGGTGGTAGAACCCTTTGTAGTTCGACTCCGGGGGCACCACCGCCACACTTATTTCTGCCTAATAACAGCAGTGT
>DWRA01004550.1:0-10740 GCA_018250295.1 Spathilepia clonius
TCAATAAATAAAACATTACACACACTACCATGCATTTCACACACACACACGCATATTATGTGTCTATAGTGTTACTGTATGTCAAACATAACTTCTGTGAACATCAAGTTTAGGTTTCATTTGGAATTTGGTCGAATTTTGACCAGTACGACGGGTGACTTGTAATAATAATAATTCTTTATTTTAACAGAATAATTACGGTATTAATTACGGTACGGTACATTACGGTATTAATACAATTTTTAAAGCGCTTATTCTACCTAAAAAGGCATGCAAATAAAGGTAGCTTGTATGTAAGATTCCGTTGGATTTGCTTTTACTTATTTATATTAGCGACACATCTGTTAACAAATACGTAATAATTAAACCAAACTTGCTTATAGCCAGACCAGTTTGAACCGGATAATAAACGGACATCTCGAAGCTACGCCCGTAAACCGGACCGGCTATTTAAACAAGGTTTAATCGCTCTGCTAGCCGCGTTCAATCTGCTTAATTGGGAAAGGTTTCACCGAGCTTAATGGGTAATAGATGCGTTATAGTTTAGATGCTATTGAGAGCGGAGTTTGACGATCGCGTGGAATACTCTTCATATACATTTATAGTCTTTTTAGTATTTGTTTCTGGAAAACTCTTTGGCTGTAACAGATTGTCAAAGCAACCGGATTGTCAAAGCAAAAAAATATTATAGGTGATCGTTAGTGGCTTAATTTTTGCGCGCTTTGGGTATGATAAGCTGTTAGACCTGGTTGTTTTTTTCATTTGGTAATAGTCCTCAAACTCTGTTATCTTCTGGGTGATATGAAAATACAAGCAATACTGGTTTGACAGTAATCTTTTTCTCAAATATTTTATTTTAGAATTACGGGGCTATGACTCAATCGACTTAGAATCGAGGGCTGTCTCCAATTGGTCCGATAACACTTAAAAACACTCTATTTAATATATTTAATGTTATAAACAGCAATATTTATATACATTGTAGTAGTTAAAACCTTTCTAAATCCAACTTTTAAGTATTATCTGTTTCAAGTTACCTCAAACAATATAAACAACATTAAAAACATTTTATTGCGACACACATGTAACTTCGCGTGTCCGGTAGCGATGTAAAAAACCTAAGAATCGTTCGTGCGGTGCGCAATTTACTCGCCCCCGTCCCACCGAGTCTGTCGTTGTGGGTCTTGCGCTTAGAGTCTGTTCACAATGCGATACTAGTTTTCTATTTAGATTAGAGTCTTGTCTGAGGTTAGCCACGTTGCTACTCCTGAGGACTAAGATGCAACGCCTCGCATAAGTATGTCTCCCGTACCACGCCCTTCAAACCAGAAAACAATAGCGATTGACACTGCTGTTACTAGATAGAAATAGGTGTGGATCCCGTTTAGATTAGGGGTTCTACTTGAAACCGAACCATTGCCACTCTTGAAGACTAAAATGGTCGTCTCATATGTAAGTCAGACACCATCCACACCTATCCACTGAAACGCAGAACTATCTTACGCTAGAAATAGGCATGGCTATTGTACCTCTTTAATCGAACTATATTTGTACTACTACCTAGCGAAACCTTGTAAATACACAACATAAGCATAATATCTTGACGTGCTATGACATATGGAACGGAATCTTTAGCTCACGAGCCCTTGCAGTATCCGGTTTAATCTGGTTTCTGAACTGGATTTTTTCTGTTTAGAAACCGGATAATTGTGAGCAAGACTCGTATTCTGAACATCCACTTCGTTGCTCACCGGATTTCTTTGTCCATTATTTGTAATCCGATATTATTGGGGCACAAATTGAATTGTCATACATACCGTCGCTTTAATGGTGTCCGCGCACGATCGCTAACAATATCGTATGTGTATCGTGGAACGGTCACAGAATAGTGATGATTGAGGGGTTCCTCAGATATTGTTATTGTAAGATTTGTATAGGTACCTATTGAAAAAATTGTGTTGATATTTTTTTACTTCTTTATATAAAATTGAGTATATTTTTGACGCAAATATTGTAGTTTCATAGATACTAAAAGATATAATAGGCGTAAACATTTTGTAGGTGGTAGAACAATTTGTAGTACGACTTCAGATGCAGCACTGCCGACGTGTTTATGACTAATAATAACAGTAAGCACTGCTGTATTCTGCTTTGGATGGTAGGGTAAGACATACTTATCGGAGGCGTTCCAACTTAGTCCTCAGGGGTGGCATTGCATCTGTGGTCGACCTCATGTAGGACTCTAACATTATGTGGTGTTGATCACATATTTAGGCGATAGTAACCACTCACTATTAGGTGGACTACATGCTTACTTGTCACTTCTGCATTAAAAAAAAAGATAGGTTTCTGGTTTTTAAAATGTGCTAAGACTCGTGAAATTTTCCGGCTAAGTCATTGGGGATAGTAAAGCTAACTTCAGGTACGACCCCATCTATCTTTTTAGGGGTTTCTTCACAGTAAACGAAACACCTCACGAAAATTTTGCAAAAAATAAGTCGGTAAAAATTTACTATGAATATTTTGATTTCATTCCACTTGATTTACTTATTTGAATGGACGTAAAACCACTTGTCATTAAATAAGCTGTACTTCAATTTTGTAAAAAATGAGTATACTAAATATACTTAACATACCATTATATATAGATACTGATGACGTATAAACAGAAGTATAATTGTTACGCGATGACTCTCCATCATCATAACATATAGAACCACAACGGTAAAAGAAACAACCGCTTCTTAATCATCATTAAAACTTGTTTTGGCGTGAGATAAAACAGTAACTGTTACAAGTTTACAACTCATCGTGACGCCATCTTGTGTTTTAAGGTATTGTAACTGAGCATGCGAGTAGCGAGAAGAGAGTTATATTTGTTAAAATAAATTAAATAATGTGTTACGAGCAACTAAAACTTATGCATTAACACCATAGGTCAGGTCTAGATGTTGATTGTCTATCCTAGCTGAATAATATAATAGAGCAATAGAATCAGTAACGCAGTAAAGAGCCAAAAGACTGACTAATTTTCATAAAAAAGAAATAAATTATTATTATGATAATTTCCTATAAACTACCATTTCTTATATGGTACAATATATAGGTACCGATCGACACGCAGTTCCATATTCGATCTCTGGTCAAGATAATCAAGATGCCGAATTTTATCTGTATGTATTTGTCTTTATTTTGAATCTACTTTCACGACACATTTAACGTGTAGAAAAATGTTTCATTTAGATGGTAGTTTTGCTTGAAATTGACCCCAAGACTAAGGCACGTGAAACTAATATTATTATTACATAAGTAAATAGAAAAAAGTGTATCACTTTTCGTTTAGCCTTTCACGGTATGACCGTTTAGTAAATCTTCTGTGAGTTAATGAGCATTTCAGATAGATTAAATTTTGATCCTACTTCGTTTTATGAGTAATTAGCTGGAATTTGTTATTGTGCTGGAGGCTGCTAATGGTAAACTTAATGTATATCTTTGAGAGATGATACGAAATAGTATTAAACAGTTTCATAATAGCTAAAGCGAATACGCAATCTAATATATCATTTGGGACATATAAAACCTAAGTTACATTTAAATTATCTGCCTTTTTAAAGAAAACACTCAATAAATAGCAGGCGTCAGGGATTCTAAATTCTGGCCAATTTAATATCCTTTATCGAATCGAATGAGTAAAATATAGTGTGGGAAATATACATAATCGGTATATACCGGATAATACGGGTAATACATTGACAAATATAATGTCACAACATTTAAGTAACAATATTAAAAAAAATAAACATTAACCATTACTTCTTAATAATATTCTTATCATACACATACATTCTTACTTTAATTAACAACATTTTGAGTATACACATCAAACATTACTCGCTAACAACATTCTTATCACGACATATTCTTACGACACCATTCAGCAGTGGCGCGCTGATAGCGTTAACGGATTTTACGCGGCGCTTAACGCTTTTAACGCGTGCGGGATTAACGTAGCGTGCGCGTAAACTTTACACCAGATTACGCGTAAGTGCTAATGAGTTCCCTCTTTGATTGCGCACATTTGGCTTATTTCACTTGGCTTCTTATAGTACTAAACTGTATACTGGGTACTGTATATAATATGTATGTACATATTATATTTTTTGACTTAGTGTAGATGAAAGATTTACATACGTTAATTGTTTATGTACATATAAATTTAATTAATTAAGTACTGATACAGAGTGAGCCGAAGAAAAATATATCTGTTACTAAAGAAATAATTAATTACGCGGTAGATTATGTAGAAAAAAATGTGATAATGAAATTAAACCCAAAATCAATAAATTTAAAGATATTTTTATTATAGGCAGTGTACAATAACATCCTAAAAGTATTAATAATAGCAGAAATATTTGTATGCAATTTTTTCCAAAATACATATTCCAAAGAAGGACAAGAAAACAATTAGCGCGTAAGCTCATTACAGGCACGAATTCAAAAATAAAATGACACGTCCTGAGGGTCAAAGGGAGGATTCCCTTTGACTGGGTCACGCATCGGCGCGTCACTGAAATGATACTCTGATATTACGCCAATTAAATATTAATAATTCCTATTCTCTTTGTCCAATTGTAATTTGTAATCACTGACGCTTTGCAGTAAAATTAATTGGTGCTATTATTTTTAATGTTATTTTTGAGAATAAGATACTATAATTGTAAAGACATTAATCTTGACTTTATTTGTAGCTTCAGACACAATTATTTCTTAATTTTCCATAATATAAGTAAAAATAAAAATAATTATTAATATGAGATGTAACATAATATAAGTAAAAATAAAAATAATGATAATTATCTTCAATATAAATTTTATTTATGACTTAATTAATGAGACAACAAGGAAAGATATCAAATAAAAAACTTGTTACATAATATTATTTTTGAATTTGAAAAGTCTAAAGTTTGAAATAGTAAACATTTTAAATACATAAAATTATTTCAAGAAACTTTGAACAATCAATACAATCGGACATAACAACCCACAAGGGACGGAAAGACGAAAGAAAAAATAAACATATCAAAAACGAAGCTAATATTTCCCTTCAAAAGATTTGGACATCAAAGCGCTATGTATCACGTCCAATATGTTTAGGATTTCACTCAATAGACTGTCCGTTGAATTAAATTGGATCCCCTACGTTTTAAAGGTCTTCAGTCTCCGCCATTATTTTTAAAATATCGCGTTACTCACTCGGGTTCGTCTTATTATTTTTATTGGTTCTCCGTAATAAGGGAAACCTTAGAATGCGGGGAATTGTTTTTTTATTTCAGTAAACAGTGGACATATCAATAGCGAACTGTTTTGTCTGCGTGTACCCTCCAGTAAGGTTTTTCTTTGCAGTAGAGCTTTAAATAGAATTTAGAAAATACACCCGCACGACCACTCTCTATAAATATATTTATCTCTGCACGAAAGTACTCAGAAATAGTTTTGACGTACCAAAAATATTTTTATTGGGTTCCTGATGAACTCGTTATCCTTTTATGGTTCTGATTCAGTAGCTGAGGCTCTCCAATGATTAGTTATAATATTTAGAAGGTGACTGAATACCTTTTCGCTATTATGGTATAAATATTGCTTTCCATTGTATGTTCAGCTATATCCTTAGATTTTGCTCTGGTTATTAAAACAATAGTAATTTTATTAAATAAATTTAATAATTAAACTTTGATAAACAAACAGAAGCTTATCTTCAGGCACAATGCTCATTTACATACAATCAATACATTTCAGTTATAACACATACCATTAAAGTGAATTTACAATACAACTCGCGACACCGTCTGAAGCTTTCATATTGCAAGAACAATTCACTCACCGGAATGAACAATAGATGTGTTCTCCCGAAACTAAGAACAACTTTCAGTGTGTGTTCTAAAATTGTTGAAGTTCTTATTCCAAACGAAATTGGGAACAAGTTAAGCGTTTATCAAAATTTCTAACTGCATATATAAATTTGTTTTCTAACCAACTTTTGGGAGCTATTAAACTCTATTCTAACTTTTGTTGTGCAAACAATAAGCACTATATTTGAATGACTTTTTGTTTGTGAGTTACAATCGTAAAGTTGTGATTGAACAATTAACCCTGCGCATTCTACGTCGATTTGCAAATGGATTGGATTGCCTCAAGTCGGGATGGTACAAGCCTTTGCCTTATCTTTGTTTATGGAATTACGGGTTAAAGTTACCTGTTGTTGATGGAATGGAAATTCTAATTAACGAAATTTACATATTTATTGTAAATTGTAAGAACAGTTCCGTAGTGTGGTTTTTTGAATATTACCCCATACATTGTCAGATAGTATTAGAGTTTCATAGACTCTGATGATTTTAATTGCTGCGTCAAATATGATTATATTCAAACTGATTTTCTTAACATCCTACTTTCTGAATCCAATATGCTGGACGACATAAGGGACGACTTTTTCTTGACAATATTTTTATATAGTTTATGAAAATAAATTAATGTATAAGGGCTTAATATAATAAAATAATTATTAGATGATAATTAATATACTAATGACTTTGAATTTACATAAACGTTTATATTCTGTAATATGTACAGAATATAAATAATTCAACCTATTTCCTTACTTATTCCGTTACGAAACAAACATACCAAGGATTTTAGAAAGACCTTCAGAAATTGTGCAAACAGACACTCTTAAAAAAGCAATATCCTCTGCAAAAACTGTATTGCAGCCAATGAAAATAAAGTGGCGCGATAAGGAACTATACCACCTACACAATGACCATAAGGCGACTTGCTAATACCATGACTTCGCTTATGTTTCGCTACGTTTTAAACGGGATTTTTTTATCTTTTGTCCATTTATAGTATTGAAGCTAAGGAATGGAAACATCAATATTAATGCGGATTGTAGCCTATGTAAGTTTTTATGTGATAAAAGTGTATTCTTGTCATTTAGTTACAAGTTGTACGATTGTACGAGATTTTATTGCGAAATTTTAAAGTGAAAAACTAAAGTGAAGTGAAATATTACCATCATATTTTTTAGATGTAGCAAACGAACTTGCAGTGCATCTTATGGTAAGTAGTTACTGCCGCCCATTAGCATTTATGCGAAATATATACTACTTGAAGCTGATTACAGACGCGTTGCCACGATTAAGAACTTTGATGGTCGTCTCATAATTATGTAAGTTAGCTGATGCTGTTAACCTCTTGACATTATTCAAAGTTTTTAGCCATACAGACATATATTCACCCAGTTTTCCCAGTATGGATACAAAACATAAAATTCCGGATATTACGGATGAACACCGGAATAATATAAGGAATATTGTGCCAAGATAAAAGTTGAGATAATGGCTCATTGTCTTCAGATTGGCCTTTCGTGATATTTCTAGGTACACAAGCTTCGGGGGTTCTTTTAATTTTAAGAGAAGATTGCATAATTTTGCTCGCTGTTACCTGCACTTTAATTTTAAATAGGTAGACATACAGACATGATAAAAATCATGAGAAAAGCTATGTAGTTTATGATTACTTTGGGGAGTAACGATTACTGTTATCCTTTTTTTATTTTTCCAGAATAAGACTCCAAATGCCTGTGCACAGGGGTGCATAGTCATTTTATTTATAAAGATAACTAGGTATTTGCCCGCGATTTTACGTATGTAATCCAATTATAAATTTTTGGTTAATAATATTTACATACCTTATGGTTTCGACTTGTCATCAGTACAGAGATAAACATATGATACGTTTTAATTTACATATCAAATAAAGGCAGGCAATGCTATAGAAGGGATAAAAATCATCTTGCTCTACGACAATCTCGGTTAAACATAAGGCAGTGTTGATTAAATGCATTTAAAGCGTGTAAAATTGATTTAAGTCGATTAAGTAGTTTTAGTGTGACTCGCAAAAAACATAAATAGAGGAACAAAGGAACATTTACTATATATATATATATAAATATGGTTTTGTGCTGAAAAACACGAGAATAACTATTATAACTACACAAAACATATTCATTTTATGATCGAATACCACTAAATAGTTTACAATAATGTGAATCAGTCACACAGTGCCGTTACAATTTCATTGTAGTGAATTTTATACGGAAACCAACAGTCATACAAAAAACAAAGTCACGTTAATCCACTCCGCAGTACGATTCGATTGGGTATTGAGCATTTTTGCTTGTATTTCTGTAAACAATATGTAAACGATGCGACTACAGTCAGTCTGTCTGTTTGCTTTTGGCAGAGGACAGGTAGATCAATACGGGGCAATATTTGGTAAAACAGTTTTAATTATTAACGTAGCAAACGGGCATTCAGGTCATTTGATTGTAAGTGGTCACTACCGTCTGTAAACATCAATAATCAGCTACATATATAACAGAAGTTCTACCTGAAACGGATCATAGATGCATTACCACCATTTTTAAAGGTGGTAGAACCCTTTGTTGTTCGACTCCGGCGGCACCACCGCCACGCTTATTTCTGCCTAATAACAGCAGGGTTAAGCGCTGCTGTCTTCTGGTTTGAAGGGTGTGGTAAGGGAGGTAAACTTAACGAGGCATTCCAACGTAGTCCTCATGGGTAGCTACGCATGTGTGGTCGACTTTAGTTGGAATTCTAGTCTTATCTGGGGTGGATCACAAATGTTCGTGGGCGGCAGTTGTCACTTACCATCAGGTGGACTGCATGCTCGTTTGCTACTCCATTATATAAAAAAACACCCCTGAGTACTAAGATAATCGCCTCATATATAAATCAGACGGGCATTCAAACTTTCCATCAAAACGCGAGAATTTACTAGAGAACGAGAAACACTGCTTAGACGTGACGGTAGTACCTCCTTGGTTGAATCTCAGTCGGTGTGCTGTTTCTACCATCTTTAACAATATTTAAGTTTAAGCTTTTTATTTACGATAGAAACTATAACAATATTCTAAACCTCATGAAATAAAAATGTTCGATGCATTTCTCTCCCGTGTGCTCGCAAATAGATTCATCTGTATTCAGCAAACCTTTCCCTCACTTCCTTTGCTCTGGATAAAATCGTTTGCAACGTACAATTGTTTCGTAGCGTCCTGATTTTCAATTTCATTAGTCGCTTGCATTCTGAAATGCAACTACGTGGATTTCTATATTAATTTTCTGTTTTCTGTTTTTATGTAGGACGTAAACGTAGTAATGAACTTGTATCTATGAATATATAAATAATTGAGTCTGTCTGTGATTTGGACTGCTTTTAAAGCTTCTATGATTGTTTAAATATAAATGTCCAGATACTTCGGTCTTTTGAGTTACTAATAAAACTTAGTAGTCTTGGGTTGGGAGTGACTTATAAGATACAAAAAAAAACGTGTGAACAATGAATCTTTGTGCTACCTACTCCATATAACTCTGCTATTATTCCAGCTGAAAACATATTTAAAATATATTTTTATATGGTAGAAGAAGCAAACGAGCACGCAGTCATAATGGTAAGTGGCAACTGTCGCCAAACATCTCTGTAATTGACTGCAGATAAGATAAGAATCCTATCAAGGACTAAGTTAGAACGCCTCCGATAAGTTCGTGTTCCTTACCAGACCCTTCAAACTGGAACATAAGAGAATTTAACATGTTGCTGCTGTTATTAGGCCGAAATAACGCTTTAAAGATGAAAGCATTTCAACTATAAATTGAATTTTTTGTAGAATTTTGATATAAACACAATATTCCTAAAAATTAACTCAGTATAAATTTAAAATTCAATTTACCTTACAAAATAACTGTAACAAATTAATCTGATGGGACACCGATTCTCGTTATAGAAATCGATTCCTATCATCAATTTAGCATTAGACTGCTGATTCAGAGCTATCCAGCATGCATTAGCTGGTCTAGACTGATAGCTCCTGCGCTATTAATCACTGTTTTTGTACTGCACTTAGCATAATCACTGCACTGATTTTAGTTTAAGATACTACCTAGATGGGTATTCTCAAGAAGATTGGAAGCAAGGAAAATAAGCGATACAAAGTATGAAATACTAGTGCTACGATATTGTTTTCTACTACGAGTACCTTTTGGAAAGAAGGAAAGAAAGAACGAAAGAAACAATAAAATAAAGTATTTTATTCGCTATTCCTTAGACACTTCAAAGCACAATTTCTTATACCAATATTATCTTTTTACGTTTTATTCCAAATATCTTACAGTCAGATAGAAGGTTCCAGGTTCGATGCCGGGTCAAGCAATAAGTGGTGAATCTGAGTCGTGGTACTGTATTTTTCTTCGTATCTGTGGCATCCAAATACATAAAAACTGTTACAAAAATATTCAATTCGTTATTAAATGAACAACCACATAATCTGACATATATTTTATTAACACATTTTCGTGAATTTAATATTAGATTTACGATCTCCTGTTACTAAATCAATGTTTAGATAAGAGTATTATAATAATGTAAGCCTATTGAGAATACAGACAACTAATTAACCTACTAATTACTGACGGTAATGATGTAAATCAGATCAAGGAATCTATTAGTGCAAGTATACACAATTATGTCATTAAGGTATTATTGGTATTATTAGATATTGATATACTTTACCATATGTATATATTTGTATATTGATAGTACTAAGGTGGCTGGTCATAGCAATCGTGCATGCAGTCCACCTGATGGTAAGTGGCAACTGTCGCC
>DWRA01004551.1:0-10733 GCA_018250295.1 Spathilepia clonius
AGCGCCGTGCCCGTGCTCGCGCTGCACAACGCCTTCACCTTCCTCTCCATCGGCGGCCTGCGCTTCGACGAGTGACCGCCGCACTACCATGGTATACGCTACACCGCGGACGTTTATTCACCTATTGCGATGATTTCAACGGGTGCCTCTGACACACGCATTTGTAGCTTTTTTATATATGATGAAGCAAACGAGCATTTTTACGCGTATTTCTAGCGTAAAGCAGTTTTTTTTTTGTATAAGATACAGCAAACAACCATTTGTTTTTTGTTGTTTAACCTGACGAAAAGGCAGATGGACTACCTGATGGAAAGCAGCCACATGCTATATACGAACATAGAATCTATCTGGTGGTAAGTCGCAACTGTCGCCCACAGAAATCTATAATCCACCGCAGATAGGACTAAAGTCCTACTTGAAATCGACGACATATGCGTTGCTACACCTATCGACTAAGGTGGAATGCCTCGGTTAAGTACGCCTCCTTTACCGCACCTATCAAACTAGAAGACAGCAGCGCTTAACACTGTTGTTATTAGACAGAAATAGAGAAATAGGTGTGACGATGGTGTTACCGGAGTCGAACCACAAAGGATCCTACCACCTTCGAAGTTCTTGTATTTCGGAGAAAGGTTGTCAATACCGGCTGATTTACATATGAGGCGACCATCCTAATCATCAGGACGGGCAATGCATCTGTAATCAACTTCAGCTAAAATGCCTATTCTATATAGAATTGATCACAATGTCCATGAGCAGCAGAGACCACTTATCAAGGACTGCATGCATCTTTGCCATTTCATGTTAATAAAAAACAAAATCTTGACTTGATAATGCATATCTGTAAATAACAGTGATAACCTAAGCGTGAGTGGACTATTTGGTAGTTTGTTACTTACTAGCTTAAGTGACAGTTTTACTCTATGAACATACACCTCACTATCATCATATAATCATCATTATTGTATCGGATTTTCAACATATTAAGTAATAATATAAATAAAATGACATTTAATAAAACATATTTAAATGTTGTCAGTATTACAGAAACTAGTTCTAAAATCTTACCATATTTTAAATATATATACATACAGATATAACTTAAAACAAAAATCACTTTGAACCTACTACCTAAGTATCTATAATACCTACTATGTGTAACCTTAAACCTATTAAACCAGTTTCAAGATCAAAGAATTAATTTTGCTCAGAAGAATTCAATTATTACTTGAATGATTTTAAAAACGATATTAAATTACAAACTTTTTTTATTATCATCTTTACTACTCATCCCGTATCCAATACGATCAATCGATCGTCATAATAAAATATTTATTGATGCATTAATTACATACTAGCTGCGTACAAATAAATGACAACATCGTCATTGCATCTATTTTACTGTACACAATTTTAAGTAATGATTTATGCCATATATTTACGTAAGCACTCAGATTACAACTTGTATGTAGGATCTTAAAATAATGAATAACATAAAAATATAATACCATGACGTACTACTACTCAAAATAATTTATTTACATGTAAGGTAATATATGGCGACAAAATATTAAAAAAAACTGTAATGCATGTGGGTGCAAATTTATCCTTCAATATTAAAAATAATGTTTTAATGGCTTGTTAATATGTATTTTATAAAAAATACCATCGTTAGCTTGTATCTTCAAAAAAAGCTTTATTGCATTCTTTTAAAATATTTTCCTCATATTTGTCGTAAGTCAATGCTAATTTGCAAAAGTAATAAATTTAATGTTTGTTTGATTAAAATTTACTGACGGTTTACATAAGTTGCAAACGTACCGTTGATTTTATAAATTGTGCAAAATCTTTAAATTTTATACAAAAAATAAGAGCTATCAGTAAGACAGAAAAAATCAAAAAGATTATATTTTTTTTATTAAGCAAGGATATTCGTTTTTTTTTTGTTAAATTGAACACTGTATAGACTGGCTTGTATTTGGAAAATGAACAATATTTAATAAATAATTATAATTTGTTTCTTTTGTCCCCAGGTTCCCCACTTGAAATAAGAATACAGATGCTTTATCGCCAGTTTATAAAATATATTTGCTGAATATTTTCAGTGTTTATAAAATTTTGTTAATTATGCTACCAAGTTTACTGTATTTTAGGTCAAATTATATAAATTATTTTTATTGCAAATTTGCGTTTTATTTTGCTCAACAAAAATAAAAAACAGAACTCAAATTAAATTTACTTTATTTTTTTACAAAATTGACCGAACAGTGCGAGATTTCTAGAACGTTTACACTTGCATTAAGTAGACATAAAGTTATCATTATTCTTCTTACAAGTTAGTCTTAATAATTCACCTGTGTCAATAAAGCAATGCGAATTACGGTGTGAGGCACACCCAAACCAGTTGTGTATATCGTATAAAAGTTATAACATGATTTGATGAAATAATTTGAGGACATAATTTTTTCTTTACCTTAAAAATTGTCACTAAGTAAATTATGATTAATAATAACGAAAGCATAATTATAAACTAATCATGATACATTACACTTAACCAGTATTAGTTCAAGTTACTGATTATCTGCACTTACATAGATCTAATACAAGAATATAATACACAACATATTGGGGACAATTGCACACAGCAGTGGTTAAAGACGATAGCGCGCGGAAGGGTTCGTAAGTACAGCAAATGCATACATCTGAGACAACCTTACGTATACAGGACAGCACAGGGCTCCGTCCAGGAAACTGACACCCAATAGCGGCGGTAATACTATGTTCATTGTTCAATAAATAATATCATTTCTCCATAATGAAAATAAACATACTATACTCTCGGCTAAATAATTTATATGATTCTCTATAATCTATCGTAATTGGGTGCACATTTTCAGGACGAACGTGAATAAATTAGAAAATATAAGATAGGTAGCCTATGAGTTTTGTACTTTGAAATTAAGTCAAAACGCTAACTATTGCCTACGTATAAAAAGTTAAAACATTGTAACATATTTAAATTGTAATAACAAAAAGAAAACATAATTCAAGAAAAAATATTAATTCACCAATACCTCATGATAAATTCAAAAAATGTCACAAAATCAAGAATATCTTAGATACCGCTTGCTCAATGAGAGATTCATTCCAGGCAATAGTTAGCGTTTTTTCTAAATAAAACGATAATAATATTCACCACGTCTGGGAGGAAGAGCTGCTGAAAAACTAACAAAACGAGAACCTATAATCTAAATAAGTATAATTATCAACAGCTTTAAAACAATATAATTTTTATGCAAACTTATGTCTCATGGGGATACAGTTTGCAAACAATATTAATAATTATATAAGTAAGTAATTCATTTAACTTCAGTCAGTGTATATCATTTATTCATCGATTTACTGGGAACCCAAATACCTATTACCGTTATCCTCGAATATATAGTGGGTATTAGATTGTATACAGTTGTATCCATATAAATGTATAACTAAAATAAATACCTTATTAAGCAAAATTAACAGTAATCTAAAATTATTCTATTATAAGAAAAATAAAACAAAATGCGCTCTGTCTTCATTTTTCAAATGATGCAATAACCAAATTTTAAGACCAACGATTGCACGACAAATGCATTAAAAGGCAGATTCTTTACAATATACATTTTATTTTGCAGTTTTGGAAACAATCGCAGGAAGGAGCATACTAAACGAGACACGCGTCTCGATACAGATTCACACACATATAAACAATAGTCGGTCTCACGGCGTAAGTTCGTTCCAAGAAACTAACATCAGGCACACTACTCAAAACGTTCGATCCTACTCTCCTCGACATAAATAACGCGCGGGACGCACACGCGGCCCGTCTCGAGGCGAACCATTAAAACGAAATCTATCAATATTAAAAATAGTATGATTGCCCAGCTACCCATATAGTGAAGTTAGTGTTAAGTTACTGTACAGCTTCCGTCGGCGAGCCGCCCCCCGCGGCCGGGCGAGCGCATCACCGAAGCGAACGAGAGTCACGTACAAAGTATTACGGCTAAATATATTACAGGGCCCGAGAGCGTCGCGGGTCAGTCCGCGGGCTCCACCGAGTCGGACGCGTCGGAGGCGTCGGGCGCGTCGCGGCGCCGGGACGCCAGGTACTGCCGGTGCGCGTACTTGTTGAAGCGCCGCTTGGCCATGAACAGCGTGGCGATGGTGCGCGGCGCCAGGCGCACGGCCGCCGCGCGCGACGTGATGCCGCCGCGCCGGCACTCGCCGCACGTGTAGTCCAGCACCTTCAGCGCCGCCACCGTCGGCCTAACGCACTCTGCAACAACCGCCGCGCTCTACACTCCGCGCGCCGCACGACACCGCGCCGGCCCGACTGCGCCTTCGTTCGATTCCATTTGCCACACTCTATTTTACATTTGGCTCTATTCACGTCATTTTATCTAAATTTATTTACCTAACAACTTACTCACTTATTAATAAATTTTACTATGTAAAGGACACGCACTATAGGCAGTTTTCTTTATTGCCGATAGTTTTGATACTTAAAACCTCGATAATAAAGAAATAGAGTACAAGTAAAGTGCCCGTTACATAATTAAATATCTTTTTTTTATTATATACTTTACAATTATTCTTCGAGTTAATAAATAGGAAAAGAATCAAACGAAGTATTCGGCCCGGCGACGTCGCCACGGCAGCAGGACAAAACATATACGTAGCACACACAAATCGACTTAGTTATCATCTATTTGTCTATTTGAGGACGACCCTCGTGATTGTCTAGTTGCGAACCAATAGTTCCAGCTATCGACTATACGAGGCGGATTATAGGTATAGTGTGTATATACAACATGCGGTCACCTATACGATCTTATCTATACACATCTAACAAAACTCAAAGCTTCCTATTAATGTATCGATTCTCTCTCTGTATATCTCACGGTAAATGTCTTGAAATTCATGTTAAAGCCTGTTGGACACAAATTACGGAGGCGATTTACAAGGTTGTGTGAGGAGGAACCGTGATAGTTAAGACAGCGAAATATATGAGGAAGCATGAAGTATATATTATTTAAGTAATGCTGATATCGACATTCATAAAATGATTTATATGTAACCATGCGCATAATGCATAACGGGTAAAAGCGAAGCGGCAAACACGTGGATACAAGTTGAGTAACTTTCAACAATAATTTCACTGTAATCAATCTGCTAATGTTACAAAAATTACATCCTCATGTTTGCATAACAAGCAATATAGAAAAAATGCGGCCAGACGTCAAACGATTACGACAAATAACAATTTACACCCCGAATTTGGAAACTGTACACGCCATTCGCGACCGTAGAACCGTTTAACATCCAACCGCGGATGTGGTGGGGGGTGTAAGCGTATGCGGGCTACTGGTCGGTGGGGGGTGACGTACCTTGATGCAGTTGCCTATCGCAGAGCTTACATATGACGAGCTGCATTGTCCCCTTCGGGCCGATGAAGGAGCGCTCGCACAGCGGGCAGTAGCGACCGATGCGATACGCCCTACGTACGCACACACACATACGGATTGTACGCGCACAAGCACCGGAACACAGAAACACGCCATTAGTATCCACACGAGACCCGCTGCCGACTGGACGGTCTCAACTCATACTTCGTCGCTTTATTACTTATCTTCTATTGGCTCGCGCAACGACGCTTGTTCCAATTAATGGAAAATCGGGAATGGTTATGGCATTACGGATGCCGGCGGACCTCCCATTGGAGCATAATTAAAATTATTAGATATTAAAAGCATATACATACGTATATAATAAAAGAATTGAGTTATATTCAAGTAACAATAAAAGCATCCCTACATAAAGAAATTTCGAAAACTGTAATGTTTTAAAAAGTTTAATCCAAACCAAAAGTTAAAAAGTGCTGATCGATTAAAATATATATACATATAATATAACATAGACATTAAACTACTAATACGGAAGATCATTAAAAATATTTTGAAATCACAATACGGTTATGTTGTAGTGCAAGGAGCCAGAAGACAAGTAATAAAGTGTACTTCAAGTTAGTGAACTCAATGAGTACTGATGATTTTCTACACCCGTGGTTAGTTCGGTATGTTACATGAGAATGAAGTTAGTACATCAGCGACGATGATGGCATGTCGACACCCAGTGGACCTATGCTATATTAACTGAGGCAACACAAATTAACATTTAAAGAAATCTATGTATTGCATCAATTACAAGTTAATCTAATACTCTCATTGTATATTACCAACAATATTATGAAACTCACAGTAAAGTCGACTAAACTAGAATTATCACTAAACATATGTATGTACAGATTGGGCCTAATTAATAATTAATATATATTATTATTATGCAATTGAGATTCAATATACAAATCGGTTACGATAAATTTGGAAGACACGTTTTTTTTAGAATCAAGTCCTACTTTACTGTTCTTTTAGAAGTTTGTATGCTCGAATGTAAGAAAAAAGAATTAACTAGCAAAATATTTTCAAAATAGTCAAGAGCACACAGTCTTCGAGTACAGATTAACTAATATAAATAACTTACAAATCAAGGGGATGTGTAGCATGCAACTTTATCAAAAGCCTAATTCTGCTAAGTAACAATACGTCATCGCTTAGTAAAATATCAACTTGTAAAATTTTAAATAAATTTACCATGCTGTAAAACGATACGCTATTAATTAGTAGAATTAGGCGGCCGGGGAGTGTGCTAATTAAGAACGCTGCTTCGGATCTCATAGTAAACATTATGCGGGGGGCAAAATGCTACAAATATACCAAAGACAAAGCGGATGTCGACAGTGAAGACACAGGATGAGCGGCTTATGTTAGTCCACATCGAACACGCATGGGGTGACGTGAGTACACAATAACTACCAAGACCAGTTATTACGTAAACAAATTACACATAGAATATTCAAAGACTATGTAAACTTTGTACTTTGCTATCCGCCTCCCTCGCTACATATTCTTCTCGATCTATGCAACTACGTGTTCAGGTTTTGACGTGGCCACTCTTGATTTTACTTGAAAAACAACACCGAAAACATTTAAAATGTGAACCACAAAGTGTAAAGAAAAAAATTAAGGGTTAGATCAAAACAATTAACGACATATATTGTAAAATGAAATAAAGAATAACCAAAAAAGAAAGTTTTAAATTTTCTAATATTAATTTATTCTATTAAGACTAAAACATCCTGCAACCATTTTGTACCTATATTATGAGTAACTAACATGGAGGTTAAAGCACAAGTAAGAAAATAGTACCAACTCAGGAAAGGGACTATCTACAGGTTTTATACAAGACGCATGTGTCCTCATTACCGACGAAATGAAATTATTAAATTCAATTATAAAACATTATTTTTCTAACATGTTTATGTAATGTTGTTTATCTCTCACAAATTCTAGTGAAACAATTCAGTAAATTACTAGTTTTTATCAATTATCTTGTTTATCTAGGAATTGGGTTATGATATGATTTTAATTCAGAAAACTGTAATAAATATTTCACTTATCATATCTCTCTTTGTTTACAAAGAAACATCATGTATACATTTTATTGGTAATAATCACATAATTCTACATTTATAATCTATACGCTATTCAAAATAAAATCCATTAGTCGTAGTATAATTACGTAAACTACCTATTTAATGTTATAAGTAAAATAGAGATCCGTGTAGTCTAACAAAATAAAGGAATTTATTACTATGTACACACATAAAATTAGTTTTTTTTTATAGTATAAGAAGTAGCAAACGAGCATTTAGTCCACATGATAGTAAGGGGCTACTGCCGTCATTGACCATCTGTAATAAACCCCAGACAAGATTAACGTCCTATCTGACGCTGTCTACAGATGCGTTGCTACCCCTGAGGATTAATAAGTTTGTGTCTCTCACCACACTCTTCTAACCAGCATACAGCAGCGCTTAACACTGCTGTTATCAGGTAAAAATAGATATGGCGGTGGTACCACCGGTGTCGAGCCTCAAAAGGTATTACCATCTTCAATTAATTTGATCCACTTAACATCATAACACCCTACTTCAAATATCAATAAAGCAACAAATAAAACACTATTACGTAATCATAAATTACAAATTTTCTTGCATGTTAAGGAATAACCTAAATAAAAATATCCAAACCAAACCGCCTTGTACAATATTTATTGCTGGAGTGTTATAGTGTGAACAATCCACAAACAATTCTCGTCAATAAGTTAGTCACTAATATTTCTACTTATCATCGACTTGACAGCATGTTGCCTTTAAAAAGATCGACGTAACTTTGCAGTCATTACATACTGGTTTGACACGGAAAGGGTCTCGGCTTCTATCTTCATTTAAATTTATTTTCTTTTAGTGTGTTTGTAGTATCACATTAATAATATACGTGACTATGAGTGTAAAATGTGATATCCCTACATTAATAGTTCATAAACGAAAATTCTTATTCGTAAAATCTTTAATTGTAGTGTAGTGTAGTTAAATATTATTGACGAGTGTAGTACGTGTAGTATAAACGCAAGTGCGTGTGGTGTGTGAGCTCGAACCGCCCGGCCAGTGACCCCGGGAAGGACTACGGTATGTCCGATTGCAAAACATCGTAAACACCAGGTGTGGGTGAGCGTAACGATCACTCGGTCGAAGCCCTAAAGAGGCGTTACGCTAGACGGTTTCGAGACTGTGGTCGTGTTCTGCTGGAGACCCCGGAGTCCTCCACTAAAGGCTAAGGACGGCCACTTGGGTTTAGTGGGTAAAAAACCCACGAAGCCCCGTCTCGCTTCTATGAGAACACAGGGTTTTGTGGGAGTACTATAGAGCACTGAGTACTTTTCAAAGGACTCACTACTGTGAAAAAAGTGTGTGTGGTGCGTGCCATGTATGGTTTAGTGCAGCAGTCGGCAACCTTTCAGCAGACAAGGGCCACTCAGTGGTAAATTAAACTAAAGGCGGGCCGCACTTGTAATATAAACCCCAGATGCCGAATATATCTGTATAATTCATCAAATGCCATAGAAAAAATGAAAATGCTTTTCAAATTATTAAAACATACATAATTTAATTAGTACCCGTAATTACATTACGTTTATAGCTAAAAAATATGGAATTTAAACGGAAATTAAAATTACTACTACACTTCACGGGCCGCAAGTAAGACGTCCGCGGGCTGCGCGTTGCCGACTGCCGGTTTAGTGGATAAAATACCACATAACCCCGTGTTGCTCTTACAGCACATACTGTTCAAACTCTCATAAACAAAAATAAAACAACGCGTGTGTGTGTGTGAGCGTGAGCGCGCGCGCGCGGGTGTGCATGCGTGCGTGTTTACAATTGTTTGTTTGTGTGCGTCTGTTCACGAATGTTTGTTCGTGTGTGCGTGTTCACGAGTATGTGTCGGTATGCATGTGTGCGCGTGTCTGGTGTGCGACGTACCTGGCGCACGGCGTGCACAGCGAGTGCGAGTACAGCTTGTGTCCGCCGGGCCCGCGCCGCGTCTGGTGGTGCCACTCGCCGGGCGCGCCGCCCGCCGCCGCGCCGCCGCCGCCGCCCGGCTCACGCGCGCCGCACGACTTGCACACCGCGCACTCCACGCAGTGCCAGCGGCCTGGAACGTCGCGGGGTCATGTTTTAGATGTTGAACGATCATCGTGGTTATCGAATTCTATTTTGTATTATTGAAGTAGCAAACGAGCATTCTGAGAGTCATAGTAAAACTGCCACCTATAGACATCTGTGGTCAATCTCAGATAACATTAGAGACAACCTGAATTAGGTCACAAGTTCGTCGCTACTGCTTAGTACATCCCGAAATAATGAAGGGTCTTTAAGATAGTCATTGTCTACTTATAATAAAAGAATACTATTTGTTTTCCAAAAACAGCGTGGGTCTACAAATAACGTATTTGATAAAAAAGCAAATATAAACAGAGTGCGCGTACATAAAAAACATGTACGCATTTGTACAGGATGCGTAGAAATCTGACGACTGCGCTTATTTGTGAGAAGGTCGTAAGCTGCGTGTGTTGATTTCGCAGTGGGATCAGTTTACGCGACGCCCTTGGGCCACAAGCGCGCTATCAAAATGCATCACGTAAACCGCGTTAACACTGTTTGCATACGTGTTGTCCGGCATTATCATCAAAGGTAAAGTTCCATCCAAATGCTATGGGTCAACTAAACTGCATAGTCACCGTCTACGTCCGCGAAAACGCGTACATTCTGAAAGTCTTGTGTTAGTTGCGGTTAAAGAGGCGCACCAAACAGATGCAGTAATTAATATGCGTGCAACGAGCGAGTATTCTGCGCTTACCGTATTAGTTGCGCATTCGCCAGATATGTACACGCGCCTATTTACTAAATGTAATATAATTACAGGTAGTAATTAACTATTAACAACTTGTAATTACATGTAAATATATAATTATCACGTAGTAGGTATATAGTACACATAACATTAAAATAACACTGCCGTAAATATATATAATTAATTGTAAATAAAAAGAAGTTGTATAGTTGATAACGGCAGCATTATTTTGAAATCCTTAATAAATCGGCATTATCTAGTATACCAGTTAATCTATGCTTGCCGTACGCTAGAAATACGCATTTTGTGTCATCATCATCATCATCATCAACCCATTACTGTCCCACTGCTGGGCACGGGTCTCCACTCTGAGAGTGAGAGAGA
>DWRA01004552.1:0-10730 GCA_018250295.1 Spathilepia clonius
AGAGGTAGCAACGCATCTGTGGTCGACTTCAGTTGGGATTCTGGTCTTATGGGGAAGATCACAAATTTCCATGGGCAGTAGTGTCCACTTACCGTCAGGTGGACTGCATGTTCGTTTGCTACTCCATAATATAAAAAAAACTCTTGATCCTAAGATATGGCACCAACCTGCTGTTTTAACTAATCCGATGCGTTTTAACTTAGTCCTAGGGGTAGCAATACATGTGGTTGACCTCAAGTTTATCTGGGATCGATTACCGAAGTCCGTGAACTGCAGTCACTTACCATCAGTTGGACTGCATGCTTGTTTGCTACTTCAAAATTTAAAAAAACATCTGGAAAATCCATCAAAATTCCGTTTGACTGGCGACCGTGTCTTCGAGGTGCGAGGGGCAGTCGGTGTATGGTAATCGTACGTTATTACTCCTTTGAAGTACCGACCAACGCTGCGATCGTTCTGTGGAATCAAATAACAATTAATTACGATTCCACTGATCTAAACTTTATACGTACGGCTTTTGATTCTCGCGTGTATCCCGTAACCCAATCACTTATTTTAAGTCCTCAAGCATGTTTTTAATATCTCAGTTTTAACTAAATGGTATACTGCACTCACTTCGCGTGAGCGAAATTGTGTGTGGAATTTTATTCGGATCCTCATTATTTGGTATGATGTCGTGATACGAGTATACCCTTAAGCACAGGTCTCTTCTCATAGTAATCCGTCTCTTGGCGAAATGTTGATTGGTAGACCTCATACACCTTTAAAAGCTTTTTTACAGTAGTATCGAGCACGTGGGATTGCGATACTGTCCGTCAATGATAATGTTAACAGCTGCCAAAATTATTCTCTGATATAAGATAGCTCCTAAAGTAGGCAGGCACTATTAGTATTTGCAAATCAATAAAGCTTTTCTCAGTGTTACGTTGACACTAAGTGAATAAAGTATTACATAATTTGATACACGACGATATAGTAAAACAAAACGATAATCGTTGGAAATGCCCTGGAATGCAGATAGTAGCGTTTTATTTCTGCCGTTCAGTCACTGGCGGCGCGCCAGCTGCGGTCGCTCCACTTCTCTCGCTGAGCTGCCACTCGCCTGTTTACATACTAATTCTTTAATTTAATATACAATGTTGTTGTAAAAATATAACAACAACGTTTGGAAGTTAGGAAATGAATTACCTATTTTCTTCATTGTGTAAACGTTGAATTAAACTTTGATTCTGTAAGGAACGTACTCTGTATTTATAGATTCTAAGACAAACCATACTACCTGTAGCTGTTCGATAAACTTAACATTTAATATAATCAGTGACTATTACAGATTTAATAATTGTAACTATAATTATGTAAAAGAGAACGTAACATGATGAAGTATACATTGAAACCACGCATACAGATCCTACATAAACCATCTACTATCACACAAACTAAAACTTGAACTTAAGTATACTTAGATTAAATGATAATCCTCGGAATGCACCTATCAGCATTTTATACCCACCGTGAGCATCCATATCGTCGGCTGCGTCCGTTCCACTTTTCTCGCGGAAAACGCCCACTCATTATTTATTTACATTAATCGTCGATTCATGCATTCTTTTGTTTACATTTTGTCTTGTCTTCTGTCAAAATATTGTCGTACATTACACTAATCGTCGGATTTTTACGCAAACATGTTTGTTTCAGATTTAAATAGTTTTTGTTTTTCAGTTTGGGAATTCAATATCTTATACACACTTCTACTACTGCATTATCATCGTAAATCGTACTTTATATGTCATAGAGACTACTAAGAACCAACATTGAATAGATTTTAGATGATCTGTAAACAAAAATTCACGCAGAGAAGACCAAATAAAGGAGACGTCGTAAATATTTTCAGTGTAGAGTCCTTCGGAGAACGGACCGCGAAACGATGACGGGGCACGGCGGTCGGCAGATCTCGTTACAATGGCTTAGGTTGGTACATTTTATAGAAAACCGAGGGCCGGTCACCGGCTCACCGGTGCTTATCGATATTATAATGGATAGCTCGGCCAACAGCGCTGTTACTCGTAACTCAAATGCCACCCAGGTCGAACCCGTTGCCGGAGTGTTGCCCTCACTACGCGGACTTTTATTTTTCATCGATAGACACGTTTCAATTAATACGACACAATCGTTTTCGACAAAACGTAGCGATAAACCTTTTCGTAATAATCGTATTGAAACATTGTTTTAACCGTAGATTGTAGTAAAACATTGTTTAGACATTCCAGTGTACATGGAACAATTTGATAGCCACATATAATTTGACTTATTAGCAGTGTGGAATAAAGTATCGAGTAATTCTGACTGCATTTACGTATTTTAGACATTTTAGTAGCTATAAGTAATGGGTTTTAAATGCATGTTTAGAAAGTATGTAGCTCAACACGAACATAACTTACTAATCCTAGATAAATATTCCGTTACCCATACGGGTAATCTAGCATTACGTATCCAAAAGATTTCTTTATTACCGTCGTAAAACATTGTTTGTACTATACGTCGTTTTTGGAATACGACCTCATCTTGGTCGCAGATAAATCGTCGACAGTAAACCTAACACGAAGAGGCCGTAAAATTCTAATTTGAAACCGAGTGAATCGTCCTCTCCCTGCTCAAACGTACGGACAACCCTATGTTGGCCAATGTCACGTTCTTAATTCAAATAAAAATGCACAGCTTATGCTTTATTTTTATGTACGAAATGTCAAATACCTAAGGTTTAAAAAAATCTATGATTATGAATGAGCAAAGATGCTTAGAATTGTTGTTACCAGTTCCCTTTAAAATTATTTACTTACTGATATGCTAAAATAACATTGAATATAACGGTGTTTATGCGAGAAACAAAATCACTCCTTAATCATTATTAAACCATTCTTCATCATTAACAACAAAACTTTGAAAATTCCCAAGTCCATGACGACGCCGCTCGCGGCTTACGAAACAAAAATGTTTTTATCCTTAATTCTTTGATTACTCGCAGATATGAAATCCGATTAGACAGTATTATGTAATTTAAGTACAATCCGAAGAATAACAATACAGGACAGATAAAACAATAATTACACCCTTAAAACCTCAACGCTATAGTCGCTAATACGTACAGTTTTAACCAATATAACTAAGTTTTTAATGTAGGAAGTAAATGGAAATAACAATCGGGCATGCAGTCCATCTGATCTTGACCGGTGACTACAGACCGTACGTCTATAGACAATTCTATACAAGACTCCAGACTGAAGTCAAATACAGGTGCTGTGCCACGGACTAAAAGACAAGACTCCTAACTGAAGTCGAACACCGGTGCTGTGACTCGGACTAAGAACATCTCGTAGAAGTATTATATAATTTATGTAATTTAACTCTTGAACCAAAAACAAGTAACTCGCATAAGGCAATAATACGTAGGTATATTATGGCGTCTCTCTATGGCACAACCAATGTGAGTAATTACAATATTCAACTAACATTTCTTTCATTCATTTTATATTTAAGTAGGTTAACTGTCTCGTTTGTACATTTCATCTCGCGGTAGGTAGCAGATTTGGAGAATAATCACAAACCCAAATTCCGTATGCAGCCTCCGCGTAACAGGCAGCGAAAAACCCTAATTGCATTCATATACATTTTGTTCTCTTCTCCGGTCGACTTGTTTGCTTTAATGATTAGTTGAAGACTTAGATTTGTTGTGTTTAGTCAGTAAATGCGTTTTCACACTCATGGATAAACACGGGAACGGCTACCTGAATATAAACTGTTTTAAGATTGTTATTTTCTAAGTATCACTTATAAGCAATATAATTAAGATTAGTCGATAGCATCTATTAAGCTTGGCTTGGTTGGATATGCAAGAACTGTGGATTATACAGCGGACTTGTTAGAGGATTATTGTAATACCAATTTCTAAGATCGCTAGGATTAACTAATGGTGTGGGATCTGTGCGCATGTTTTCTATATCTATCCTTTTAAATAAAATTATAAACACATTTTATAGATACCTACTTAATTAAAGTTCATTAAAAATGAGACGGTGCTACTTTGCTTACCTTGCGTTGAGGATTAATTCGAAACGTGTAATGATTAAGTTTACGTCAATCTAGACAATGTCGAAAATTCTGCTACATACGGCAGCAACTGTTGTGCGGTTGGGGTTTGTGTCGGGGTTTTAAACAACTAAGTTTTCTACCTTTAATTCGATTTTGTTGCAATATACTATATTCTCACAATAATCTTTTTTGTAATCGGCGGGCCAGGGTCGTCGACCGCGCGGAGGCTGCCAACGTAGCGGACCTATGCTCGGGCGCACCGTCCTCTATTACTGCCCTATACATGTTTTCTACTTTCTTCAGTTTAACCTACGACGTGAGCGTGCTTGATCACTTATCTTCAGCTGTACTGCTTGACAATACTAAACAATGAAAATTTCGCAAAACTTTTGTTGTCCGTAGGGCCAACTCTATCATTTAATTTAACTTATTAATTTAAAGCCATTGTAAGTTGCCTGTAATTGAAACAGAGAAGTTTTCAATAGTGCTCCATTTTGTAAATGGAAGAACTGATTATAGTTTGAATCCGGCGGCACCACCGCTAAACCTTTTTCTCTCTAATAACATCAGTGTTAAGCGCTGCTATATTCTGGTTTGAGGGGTGTAATAAGAGGGCATACTTATCCGAGGCGTTCCAGTTTAGTTCTCAGAGGTAGCAATGCATCTGTGGTCAACTGCAGATAGGACTCTGATCTTATATGAAGTTGATTACAGAGGTCCACGAGCGGCAGAATCCACTTAACATTAGGTGGACGGCATGCATGTTTACTACTTCTTTACTACAATAAATGCAAAAGTAATGACGTATTCTTTTTAATCAGAAAAAACGATTATCAAACTTACGTTACAAAAACACTCTCCATGTTAACGTATTTATGCACGATGCATATACACGATGCAAAGTTTCATGGAAATCAGTGAATCCTACACAGGCTCTCTTGGCGTTGCGATGAAAACACACCACAATACTCATTTAAACTTTAAAGAAAATATACATATCTAATATGTTTTTAAATTATATAACTCAAAGAAGTGACATATAGACTTTATAAGCAAGTAGGTAGGTATATAGTTACTAATTTAGTATCATCTATGGACATTAGAGAAGCTAAAAAAATTTAAGATGTTTTCACACTAAGTTTACCTTGTGTAGTTTTCGATTTTTACAAAGAAATAAGTATATTTTTGCTGTCTCATTACTAAGGATTTTTTATATTTCAACTAATCGTATCACCTTGCAGATAACATAGGGAGCAATTTGCATTTTATACAAATCCGATTTAATGATTTCATTTACATAACTTAGTTTATGTTATCTATTATTTTGTCATAAATAAGTGCCTAATAAATTATTCAAGTAGTACATTTTTTAACTAACATTGATCCTTATTCTTAACCTTATTCCCCCTCAATACAACAAGACGATTTCTAAGATTTGTAATGTTAGCAAACATTGCGAACTAAATACGAAATTACGACCTAACACTACATATAATTATTTTCATTTTATCATGCTGGTTTGTGTTGAAAATATGTCAATTTGTAAATAATGTTGCCAAAAGTTCAGAATTTGTTGCGTACATACTTCACTACAACAAATATTTTCTCTACCTAGAATAGTATTTAAATTATATAATATAGGTACACAGCGCATTATAATATTTTACATTAAACGTTCTTAATTCACTTTAATAATAATATAAAACCATTATTTAAATATAGTTAGGCAAGCCGACAGAGCTTTTATGATTTCTGTTGTGTAGGTATATAGAGTTTATCAATCACTTTACACAACATACCTACGTAGTGTACAACTTTTTTTATGAAAGAGTAACGTCGAAGCGTGCCGCCGCGCCACAGCCGCTCTGCCGCGCCGACCGCCGTACGATCCCGCGCTCGCCCCTTCCCTTCTTCAATCCGAATCCATCAGTCAGTCAGTCACTTGACGGTACGCGTGAGAGACGGTTGTACGCGCACGCCTCGCGACCGACATTCACGCGGACAACTGGGTCACGGGGTCCATACTCGTATTGACAATACTTATTTGTTTAGTGCTGTGAATGGTTTCAGTGGCAGTGCTTTTGGATCGTGATCAGTGGAATAACAAACCAGCGGCTCTTTTGAAGTGTACGTGATGCGTGCGTGAGCGCAGCGCATGACGTGCTACGAAACGCTGAGAGCTTCGGCACCCGTCGCGGACGCCCCCATGGCGCACCACTTCGTTAAGTGGTGGCGCAACAAGTTCAGAAATGGATATAAAAAGTTCAGCAGTAAGTATCCTTAAGACAAACTAAATAATTTACCCTATTCCTAGACGAAAGGTAGAGAAACAGTAGCGTGCCGAGGCGTAATTAAAATTTGACTCCGTTGTTCCTAGTGCCTACCTTCTTTCAATTATGCTTCGTTTTTTTGATAACGCAGATACTGTAACCAAAATATTTCATACGTACTTGGAAGTAACATTTTGATAACTTAAACCTAATAATGTAAATATAAATAAACAAGCCAGGTTTGTTTGTTTATTTAAACATACACATAGACCAAATTTTAAAACTATAGAAAACTAGCACAGTCATACGTTATATTCATATTGCCGACATGTTTGCCCTTCATAAACCCCAAACTTTGTAGTTTCTTGACATTGTAGGTATGATAGGCCAGTTTTATCGTAGGCTCTCATATACCACCTAATAACATTTTGTTTTCTTTCAATAAAACCCAAGTTCACTGACATGATTCATGTTTCTTGCACTCAAAACTATTAACCGCAAATACGTATATTACGATAGATATTATGATTATTACATAAATAACCATAATTAATGTAATATAAACATTTTATTAGCAACTAAGATTAGTGACTGTACATCCAGTACTGTGATATACAATGCAATCAAAGCCGTCCTAAAATCTTTTAAAGCATACATTAATTTTAAACAAACCAAGTGCTGTAAATAAAATTACCTACATTAAAAAAAATTGAAACATCCGTTCTTGAAACGAGACTCCATCTAACACTGCTTCAAAGTGGACCGAAATCCCTTTGATCTTGTTCTATTTAGTTACGAAATGCGTTGAACACTTCAATTATAAAACGATACCAACATTTTTCGTTTCAACTTACTCGTACAGACGTCAAACTGAGAGTACGTCTCACGTGAACGCCGAATTCAACCCGTTTTCAATCTTACGGTCTTGCTTATAAACACTACTGAGTTTTCGTGAATTATAGCGACTATAATATAGTTTTAGACGCAAACCGACTCGCGGCGCTCATTTGATTAACTTCAAAGAGAAAAGTTGAAAGCGCGTCGCCGAACCGGAGACAATGATACCTTTTATTTGACATCAAAGAATTCCCCGCCCCTCAGTTTAAAGCTCTTCTCATACACGCAGTAGTTATACATATGTGTAGCCGCACAATTTATAGTAAGCGGCGGACACAAAGAACTTTTTCGGAGATGGGTCCTGCCTCCTGTCCTTTGTTGCATAATTTAATGGATAAGTACTTTTGTGGTATTATTAGTTTTCTGTACGTATTTTAGTGTAAAGATGTAGCTTTATGCAGTAAAGTAGTCTTTTCATATTCTAGAAGTAATAAACTATGCAGTCCATCTGACGGTATGTGGCAATTGGTCATCTATGATCGACCCCCAGATAAGTTTACCACACCCTTTAAATCGGAATACAACAGCACTTAACACTGTTATTATAAGACAGAACAAAGTATGGCGGTGGTGTCTCCGTAGTCGAACCATAAGGATTTTACCACCTTAAGTAGCCGTATTGAATTAAATCAAGCGTTTCCATTAATAACATTAAGGTATGTAGGTACTAGGTACTAATACCAAAACAATTACTAGCGGTGCAATAAATTATAAATCCATTTAAAAGTAATACTCATTAATCATTACTCTATTATCTTTTAATACTGCTGCGGGCGTCTGAAGGGATTTAATATAATCATAGGAATTAAAATCACGGATTACGTCTTATCGGTTTTAGCTGTATCACTTTGCAGAAATAACTTACCTATTACTTATTGATTTGCTATATTTAGGACAATTTTAATTACGCAGCAATAGAAAATTCTGTACGCGGTTCACGTCCATGTAATTTTGTTCTAATACACCAATCTACAGCATTTTCTATTTAACCTTGAGAATAACACCACTTTGGAATTTTTGGCTGTAAATCGGACGGAGACGAACGACAACTTACTATTTTAAAAAACGAATACGTGTTATGAAGATAAATTATAATTATATTTTATTTTTTTTATTTTTTTAGGTGTAATGTCAGTATTTTATTCCGTTTTCATAGAACTTAGTATTTATGGTAATCGAGCATAATACAATTGAAGTAAGCTGGTAACACTACCTTATCAACTTTTATTATTGTTAAAGATTTACTGAAACAGACCCATTCCGTCTTTACACGGCTTAGCTTAGAGTCAACGGTCCTCTTAGTATCTTGTTCACATTTTAAACGAGATTTCGCAAGCATTTCAAGTTTCGTCAAAGGACGGAGACATTTCGGAAAATTGGTTTAATATTGTGGTATAAATAAACTTGTTAACTAAGAAATTACACATATTGTTTTACAATAAGAGATCATTTTATTAATTGTATTGATGTACGTAGTTAAATATGGATAAATCACACGTAAGGATGAAAGTTTGTGAATTTATTATCTATTAAAATATAATATATATTATTCTCCGTTATTTCAGTATTTTTATTAGTCAGTCTATTAAATAAAATTTAATTAGCATGCAAAGATATGGGCTGAACGTCTACTAGGTAAAAGGTCATGTAGGCGGTATACATACAAACACCAAAATGTAGGTTGTTCTTTATCACTATAACCTATATTTTAATTTCAAGATAAAATAATAAGCACGTAGGTAATACATCATTTTATTTTGCCAGACTATAATATAATGTTTACAAGGCATTGTTCACAGACACTATTATTTACGTAACTACTTCTCCTACATTCCTACGTCCTAACAAAGACTTCTGGAAGCTCTTCACAAAACCATTGTTAACTCTGCCTGATTAGTCTTAGCCTTATATTGTAGAAAATATATGAATTGCCATATACATCCACACCAACTGTAATAATTATGTCATTATTATTTTTAGAAAGTATACTATTAATGCACGCAGGCTAAGTGGATTTATATTCTAGTATTTTAAATTAGGCTTCCTACGCTGGAGATCCGAAGTTCACATCCCAGACACGCACCTCGAATTTTCGAAGAATGACTTTAGAATTCAATTACTCCAAGTTTTAACTGTTAAAGGAAACATCTTGAGGAAACCTGCTTGAGAGATCAGTAGGTACTACCATCTTGGCTATGGTACAATCCTCATTCTGAGAGAGACCAATACTCCTACGGTAGGATAGTAATATATTGATGACGTCAAATTTACAGTCTTTTAAAACACGCGGGTAAAGCAGTTCGGAAAGTTAGTATAAGATAAAAAAGTAGTAAACATGCGATGAACGGCAAATGTAAACAAGTATTTAATTAATAGTATTCATTAATTAGGTACTACATTGATTACACTACTTTTGTCCATTGACTATAGGCCATTGTGTATATTATCTATAGTTGTCTATAGTTATTATCTATACTTCTTAGTATATTATCTACAGTTGTCTTAAACAAGTTATGTAGGCTGAAAGGCAGGAAGCTAAGGCCGTGAAACCATGTTGAAAAAAAAACAATTTATGATTCGGCTCGCAGTGTATTTCAATGAATGAGACATTGCATACTCCTGCCTCAATCAAGACTACGCGCTTTGTTTGTAAACAGGTAATTTCAAATGACGTTTGACAGTTTTAGTAACGTTACACATCGTATAAGCAATTAACCGGTTATTTGCTTATGCGATGGGGAGTAGTTGTATAGTTATATGTTTTGTATAATTATGATTGTAATGCCGATATTTTTAGCGGAAATATAATTTGTTATTCTACACTACAAAATACTTTTAACGTTGCCTTATTCCAAGGAAATTCAATAGAAAGCCCGTTTGAAGTTCGAATTGTTTTGCAAAATTATACCTTATCACACAGCTATCTGCCAGTAAAATTCCTATCGAAGTCGGTCGAGCCGCTTCCGAAATTAGCTGGAACAAACAGAAAGATGAAAAGACAAATATTAATAATTGTGTCTTTATTACAAGTAGCTACAGTAACTTTCATTTAGTAAAAGCCAGTTTTGACGCTACAAACAGGCGCTTAATTTATTTGTTGTGTAGACAACACAAACGAAATCTGAAAGGCACGCACACCTATACAAACACGTGAATGGGCACATTAAAGTGAGCATTACGTAATTAAATCAATGCAAAAGAATGCGAGGGTCGGCCCGCAAGTGGGAACGTACCGAGTTACCGAGGTACAGTATCGTCATAGTAACGGACGAACTAGTAACACTACACAGCATTACGTAGATTAGCCTACAGTCAGTTACGCGTTTTATTGGTACAGTCAAGCGCAGAATTATGTTATTTATGTAAGTAAAATAGGAGGTACTTGTGATTTTTTAATATTTTTTATATATGATGGAGTAGCAAACGAGCATGCAGTCCACCTGGTAAGTGGCAACTGCCGCCCATGGACATTTGTGA
>DWRA01004553.1:0-10728 GCA_018250295.1 Spathilepia clonius
TCAATATAAGGATGGGAAAAATGTTACAATTCTTTTAAGGATACCTTTGTTCTTATATTTTTCAGTAACTTATACCTAAGGTAAGTTTAGAATAAACAGAGAAAGCCCTACGTAATTCAACAATTTTCAACAGTCGCATAGGTGTATTGGTTATTTGGTAGCGGCCTTACGGTCTGAACTTTTAAAACCTACCTATTTCTGTCTCCTTATATCAGTGTTAAGTAAAGAAATGGTAAGAGAAATATAATTACCCAAAATAGTAACACTTGGTCCCCAGTTACAGCTTAATAGACTGTTTTCCACCTTACCCTGTTGCAAATCTGTTCCTTAAAATCATTAACGTATAACAACGAAAGTTTAAAACCAGAATAACAAAAACATCCCAATCAATTTCGAGCACAACACAAGTCACCCTACACGCATCTAGCGACATCTAACGAAGGGCGCATTACGAATGAACCATGATTACGTCATTAAGGGGTATACACTACAAACGTATCGATCGCTTGGACCCACAGCTACCATCATGATCTGACAAGAGAACAACAGTATACTAAATCCATGCATACAATACATTCAAAGGGTTGCTTTGTACGTGAATATGTAAAAAACAACGCGTGCGAGCACGTGCGCTCGGATTATGCTAATTGCAGTCCACTAACAATATAGTGTATTTGACGTTTAATTTTTAAAGTGTAACCCATTGTTGTGTAACAGATTGTAAACATTTTAATCCTTATCATACAATCAAAATCAATAAATGTTTTGTTTATATCGCTAAATCTGTGTAAGTCATTTCATAAATCTCGAATTGTGATACGTATACTCAGCAGATCTTAAGAAGTTTCAGTTAACGAACTAGTAAATTAGAATAACGATAAGTTAAAAAAAAATTCTTTAACATGTTTTTACACTATGTATCTCTATCTGATGAGATCAGATTTTGGAATTGCCTAATAGTGTCGGATGCATAGATAACCGAAATAAAAGGTTATTTTTAATTAACTCCCAGAGTTGGTTGAACCGGCAGTCTTGTGCTGCACGCTAACTGGCAGATGCCTAACATAATGTGACCAATTGTATCAAATCTATCTATTAATCTATTAATCCGATGTGACTACAAAGTTCGTAACTTTTTAATTTAGAGATATAGTCACTGCCTAGACTAGATAGAACCAAATAACTCAAGGTCATATATAAAATGCGGACCTCTAAAGACGTTATCTTCGCAACACTTCACAACACATCGTTATAGTTATTACGATATAAGTTATTAGTTATTACGGGTTGTTTACGCTCAGCAATATTGTAAGCGCCCAATGAGCAACTTCACGGTCATTAAAATGAGTAAGTTTCCATGTTCCTCGGCTCGAGAAAAGCGTAAATGTGTATCATTTGAAGTATGTTGAACCGGGAAATTATCACTGCACAACAGACCTTAATAACTTAATGATTTATGTACTAAATGAAATGAACTAAATGGAACTAGTCTGTTATGATTTAAAATGTCTTATGAGATTATAAAATATTTATTCGTATGTCAGTAATAATTATAAAGAAAACATTCATTTTAATACGAGATTAGAAACTTATAAGCATACGATGTTTGCCGGGAACATTCACCATTTTACTTTCTACGTAACAAACTAATAACAAAGTATAGCGACATGAATTCAAGTTTTAAGTTCATGAAATTCAATTATAATTTCTTTAATGGATAATAAAACATTGTGAGTTATTTATATTATTCTCAAAGTCAACTGATTTTACTTCTTCGACATAAGCCCTCTTCAAACTGATATCAGTGTATAAATAGATATGACTTTTGTTTTAGTTCCGAACTCAATCTTGAATGAATGACTCGAAGTAGATCACGCGAAGCTCACAAGTCAACCCAATAGCTCCAAAAACAACATCTATAAGATCAATGTCGAAACAATTTTAAACCGTACAAACTTTCCCTACAAAACAAATTCGTGAGAACCGTCAAACATACAGCATAACTCGCTGCTATTTATTTAGGTAATACGCAAAATGCGTGCGCACGTGCCACCCCCGACTTGCAGGCAACCCTTGTCATTTGTTATATTGCCAACGTAACTTTCCAAGCATGTTAGGGTAACTTCAACATTGCCGCTTGGCAATAAGACTTTAGTAGTCGAAGAGATAACTTGGCAGATGAATAAACTCTACTCTTTTAGTTGAAAATTAAATAGTATTGTTCGGGTCCCTCATTAATGCAATATTGAGCCGGCGAGCGGAATCAGAGGGACGATTTTATTGTGTGCGAAATTTATTAAGCATCCACGAGTGTCTCATATCAAGTTTATAAACTTTATTAGTCTCTTTAGATAGGTAGCCTCTTATTCCCACATTTTTCTTTTTAATTAACATGCAGTCCGCCTTTGTAAAGTAGTCACTGTCACTAATGGTTAAACGCGTGGTCATAGGCAACCCCAATAGAAACCAGAAGTACAATCTTAACTTGACTGCAGACAGATGCGTTGGTAGACGTAAGGACAGTTGCACCGCCTCATACAAAATTACTGATACACTGTTATACATTATAAATTACACGTAAACAATTAAAACTTAATACTTTTCAAGAATATTTACAGTTATAATTATTTTGTAATGTATTGGAAAGCGGGCTAAATAAAGCTATCTCGGAATTAAATGACCGGTACTTAAGAGCCCTGGCACTAATCTTATAGATTGCCCACTACCTATATGGTAATTTAACTCTGTAGGCTAGCTGGTTTACCTTAGATTGTAAAAGGCGCTTAGGAACATAATATCGGCAGCGGAATATTACGCATGCCTGAAAAATTAAGGCATATTTGTTGAGATGTTGCATAGCGGTCGACTTAGGTTTTGAATTACTAAGTACTTGTATTTAAACCGGTCCAGTTAGAAATATGATCTACTTCACTTAACGTATTTTATGGCAGCTAATTTATAGGGCTAAAAGCTATAACTTCTTTGTTCTAATGTGACGACACTATTTTGCTTTTAATACCTACTTGTAATAGTTAATGAGGAATTTCAGAAGGTAGGATTTTGTACTTTTGGGAGTACATTAGGGATGTTTGTATGTTACAGTAACCAATTAACTGTTGCATTGCATACCCAATTACTACCTTTGACATCTGTACTCGTATGTAACATGGATGATAACTATTTAAAACAGGTTTCCTTAAAAATTCATCTTCTGAACATAAAACGTACACACCTGCAGGACGTAAAACGAGTATGATTTAGTCATATGTAGGTGCCCTGGAATCCAACCATGAAACCTATATAATGAACGAAATAATATGTTGATCAGTTGTAATGAGGATTGTAAGTAATATGTGAAAAAATAGAAGAGGCATAGGCAATATATATTGTTATTTTATAAGGTGTGAAATGACACACTGTCTGCGTATGTGAATCTGTTTAACTTATTACCATATCCAAATAGTTGAAAACGTGTTTTATATTCACCTGTCTAGTAGGCCGTAAAATGTAAATCACCAATACATCTGTATTTGAAAGTTTCCGTCTTTGAGTCATTAATTTACATTGTGTGCACCATATCATTTTTTGGCGGATGTTACTAAATTTGAGCGTGAACGAGAACCGTAATAAGAGGAAGAAGATAAGAGAGATATTTATATGGTCTTGAGACTATCATTCTATGATGGTAGGTAAGTTGACACTGCCGTAGACATCTGTGCCCTATATATCCTACATAGGATGGAAGTTATATCTTACACGCGCTTTTTTACCCCGGTGGACGAACTTGAAATCACTCGCGTAAGAGTTTTCCCTTACTACACTCTTCAAATGAAAACACGGCGGCGCTTGAAACTATTATAAGGAGGAGATAGGTATAACGCTGGTGCCACCTGACACGAACCACAAAGTGTTTTACTATCTTTGCTTATAAAAACAAAGCGAAACTTAACGGTTTAGAAGTCCATGCATACGATCGTGTTATCCTACCCTGTGTTATAACCGGGAGCGATGAGTCGCCGTTTTTATCTCCCATCACGGGAACCGGCCAGATGGCAGCTATCGACGGGCAAGTGGTCGCGCCGGCGGTATTATTATTTAATCGCAATCTCGATTCGTGATTAGCATATCCATTGTTGCGCACCGCCCGCGCTCGCTACTACACATGTTATCTTTTAATGAATGGATGGTGACGTCGGCCGATACAAAGCACTACTTTACTACACTATACTATAAATGCGAGTGAAAAATGTACGGGTATTTATCGCGGGCAAACATTTGTGCCGCTTGTTAGGCGTACAACTATACATCGGTTTCGCGTATCGCCAGGACAACGACCGCCGCCTATTTGTTGTCACTGCTGTGTTTAGATTGTTTATAAATATAATTTCACAATACATCAGTTAACTACCGCATAGGGTTCATTTCAACAATAATAGTTATTCGGCCGATACACGCAACATTCGAAATCATTCCGCTCAATTGTAATACCATCACGAGCCAGCAGTCAATAAATTCGGTAATAAATAGCTCGGAGCTCACAAAACGTACCAATTAACATTCCGTAATTCGATAACAGAGCGCTAAGTGCAACAATAATCTCATAATCTAGCGACGGCGACGGTCGTAGTCGCGAACGAACAAAAAACGCTAACCGAATAAACGAACCGACATTCCCACGAGGCGACATCCAGCCTTTGATGAATAACTCGCGAGGGTTAAACATTAAAAAAATATGTGTTGATTGCACCACACCCTTCCGACCGGCCAGGATTATAAAGAAATACATTCCTTCGATTCGTTGAAAGAAATCTCAGAATCTACGAACGAAATTCACGTTACAAAACGGATATTGTAAGAATAATAAACAAAGCTTAATTATAGTCGGTATCTAACATGTGATTCCAGTCGTACCGGAATACTGGGATGAGAAACGATAACAAACGCGGCGTCTGCGCTGATGGGTTACCGTCGCGTCGTTCTAAATTCGTCGGTGAATAATCTATGCGGTGGTAATCCGGGAAGAGTGTAGTAGAAGACGACTAAACTAATTGCGACGCCGGCGTTCCCGGAGCAGATAATCCGGCCGCAGCGGGCGGTCTCCAAATTAAAAAGCCCCGACACAACTGTCCGGCCGCGCCCTGGATTACCGCTCCCACGGCCTCGCACCATGAATTGCGGACCCTCCAAGGGGGAAATTCGAAAAGTTTTGCGCGAAATACCAAATCCTGAGATGAAATAGTCATTTATCAAAGGATTTTGAAACTCTCAAGGAGCGGAAGTGAAGGATGGTCTCCCTTTATCGTGAATTGCAGTCGGTGTACTTATCAGAAACTTCGGACGCAGAGAAAACAGTCGAAGTGTAAACAATTGTCACTAGCTTTAGTTATTCATCCTTTACCTATATTGGACCAATAATCTATCAAGCGTTAAAATAACCTTTTTCTGAGTCTGCATATTTGTGTATTTGCATTTTATGTGACATTCAGTACACAAGGGCAGAAAGCGTTTAAATCGTTTGTATACTGTGTTTTTTTTTAGCAAATTTTTCTTAACCTTTGATTTATTGATGATGTTTTTACAGATAATGTATGCACAATTCTATATACTTAAACGAGCACACCGAGGTATTAATATTCAAATGGCTCTGGGCGGGCAGCGCTCAGATCCCAGAGGTATTAGTCCCATTAACATTGCGGCGATGGTCAGTAAGAGTAAACATCCGACAGTCCACCGCGCGTACTGTCTTACTTAACAAAACATAAACAATATATCGTTTTATTACGGGCAGCTGCCGTTCATAACTAATTTAGTACTTCAATAAAACACGATGCTCTTTAAAAAAAACACTAACATCTGTACTCTAATCTAAAAGCAATTTATAACTTAGAGAAATATAGATTAACACTATCCTGTTCTGGGCCCGATCGGGCGGAGCTATTTCCTTACGAACAGCTGTTTCAAAGGTTACACGTCTTTATACTGCACCTGCGGTCTCCCGCGATGTCACCCCCGTCTAGTTTAATTACGATCCTATTAAAGAAACCGTGTATCTTACATCGCTGGATAAATATTTAATAATTCGCACTTCCTACTCCTCGGTGCAGATCACGCAGATAGGACGTTTTTTTTACATCAAGCGGCTGTATCGATAAGCATCTGAGCTTTCGTCGAGCACAATTCACGACCGTTCGAAGTTTGCGATGTGTTAAAGAGATTTCGCTGGCCCGAACACGTGCGAGGGTAAATCCACAAAGGGTTCAATTTTTTCATTCATAGCCCAACGGAAAAAAAACACCAACAATTACCGGATTAGGGATGAAATGCGAGGGGCACGGATTCGGATTTTTTCTTCGCTCTACGTTAGTCTTTTTCTTCCTGATTTCGAACGAAGTTTTCTCGGCGGGGAATGTTTTATAATTAAACCATCGTTCGTCGATTGCCCGAAGGTATTCGCGAACGGCATTCGTTCAGGATTTATATTAAAGCGAAACTTCCAAGTGCACTCAAATATAATCAGGGTTTGTTAATTGAATGAGCGGGTCGGTGGCGTGAAGCTGGTGTCGCATACGTCTTTCAACAGCCGCGTCTCGACGCTAACGAGTCATTATATTCGCACTGATGCTAATTGTATTTATATGCGGCGTTCCGTAAACTAAAAGGTCTTACCCTATAATTTACTTTACGCACTCTTTCATTTAAATTCACGTATGCATACGCTATCATATTATCCTATGCATGCTCAATCTAATGTACGTAGGTACCTATGTAAACGTCCTGTATCTGTTTGTATAATCTTTTAAACGTTAGAATTAATGTGACGGAACTTTCACGCAAATATAGAAGTTTTACGGAGCATTGCATGTGCTACTATAATGGTTGCTATAACCAACTTAAATTAGTACCGAAACAAGTTACCAGAAATATACGGACTCAATCAATCTTATTGATAAGCAATGTGGCTACTGTATCTTAATTACTTAACGCCAAACTTTCGACTGACGATTGTTTTGCCCGATCGATTACTTCTCCTTGTCGCTTTTTCGCCGGCACAATTGCTACGAATTCTAAAGGTGCATACAGCGGAGTGGAACTCGGGTACAACCAAAGTGAAGTAACCTAATGGTCGGAGATAAGTGGAGGTAATTTCACCGCGTCCGTTTGGCCGCGGGCGCGCACGCACGCGACGCGCGTCAGCCGGGAGCCGCGGAACTTGAGAAAAGGGTGTGTGCATGAGAAGAATGGCTACTCGTACCGCACTGATTTACTGGCATCGTATCGTGTTTATGACATATAGCAAATACATTTATTACAGTAGGTACGATATAGTCACATAATTTTTTTACTTTCTATTAATCATATATCCTCATGGTGCATTTATTTAATTTAATAGGAATAAAATTATACGTATTGAATTGATAAAAGCACTAACGGTTTTATAAAAACCGAACGATTGAAATCAGGAATAAAGAACTTTAATCGGCACTTTTATCTTATGCTCGTTAAATATGCATACCCACACTTCCCTTTTCTTTTTCCCTTTCCTTGTTCTGAAGAAAATCAAATACATGGTAGTTAATGCACTCATTCGTCTTTCCTCTTCAAGAAAGTCACTTTCAATAACCACTTAAGTTAGAATAGATCAACATAGTGGGTGCCATTATTCTTTGTCATTTCGCCGATAGTAAAGTTCGCCACCGGTCATCGCATCGTTACCGATATCGAACCGGTAACCAGTCTCACGGTGTTTTCACCCCATCCCGACCGAATCACCGTCCGCACAATCGAATACAGGCACTGTCATTATGAACTACGAGCGATTTTTGCTTAGCAACGCGTTGGTAGATAATAATGATGGACAGGCGGGCTTCTTTGTGTTCTTGTCGCTAATTCCTATACCGTTATGGTAACGACTTCCTATGGTGGTATGGAGCTACGCATGTTTTGATTTTTTCAAGATTACAAAGAAATCTAAACGACCGATGGGCCACTATAATCAGGCAAAATGTCTATATGGAGGTGCATTGTAGACTTTAATTGCTCAAGACAACTAGTATCGGTGATTTAATGAATCACAGAACTTAAATGGAAAAGGTCACTTTGTGTTGCTATTTATTGACGACATTAGAGATAAATTACTCACCGGTTCTTTTCTTTGTTAGATGAATTATTCGCACATATATTTTACTAAGCATGCAGTAAGTAAACGTATTTACGATAAGATCAAACGATCGCGAAATAGGCACCTATTTAAATACTTGCCAAGAATTACACGTATATTTTAAACACAACCTTTTATTAGTAGTCGTAGTAAATAAATAGCCCCAATGACGGCGATACCGCCTGAATTACTGTCGCTGCTACTATCAACTAGTCACGATTCATATTAACGTAAAACTCAGCTAATGCAATAACCTAATGACAAACCAGATGTCAAGGCCCGCAGACGGGCCCCGGTACAAAAGACGAATGCTATCGATCGCGGAGCGCCGTTCGTGACTATTATTCGAGCCGCGAGTACGCTGCCACCGTACATCTGTTTCGTTCTTTTTGCCTCGCCGTGTATAATGAAACCGGCCCATTGTGAGGGAAACATCCACAAAGGAACACGCACTTCTTCAACATTTTTATAAGAAAAAATACACGAGGCCTCCGGGCTAAAAGGTGGGCGGCGACGCTGTCGGAAATGAGAAAGTCGGTGCAACTGTTATGACATACGCGGTTCGTTAAGTGTTATTGAAAATAAACAACGGTCCGCGCTTTAACGAAGCCAATTCGCGTGTCAAAAGCCGAGAATATTTTTCACGAAGAGCACGCCCCACGTTGGATCCGAATTACACCAGAAGTACATTTTGAGAGGTCGACTTTTCGAATCGGTCGACTCCACCGTTATTTGGTACACAGTAGGCAGTACAATTATTCTCTAACAATATTTCAACAAACGATTATCCGTTTATTATTATTCACTGTCTACAAATAAGTTCAAAACCGGATACGCAAATTTAAAAATACATAATATTCAGATTAACGTAGTCATGAGATATTTACCGTTATTAATATTGTGAAAAAATAAAAATGTCTTGAAGTAATAAATGTACGGAAAAAATGGTTTGGTATAAGCAGGTATTATTAATGATGATTTAACAAAACGAGAGGTTATTGACACTGCCGGTTGAGCTTTATGTTTTGACAGAATTTGCATATTCATTGCCGCTTAATTATAGCGTACACCTGAAGTAATCGTTCTACACCAGTTGGCCAACATTGTGGTCGCCATTGATTCGCCAACTGGTGTATTTCTACAAACACTACAGAAGTATTCGAACGGGTTAATTTAATAAACAATTCCTTTATTCCACTTGAATGTGAGCCCACGCACTAAGTAATTCTCCTCGCACTGATCTGAATTTATGTTGTCATAAAATTTTGAAGTAGTTTAAAGAGCTGATTAATATACAATGTCCTTTGATTTGATACGCACGATTTGTCATTGTTTTAGAGGATGCCGAGCAGAGATCAAAGACCGTCTGAGAGTAATTAAAGAAGCTGCGTTTGAAGTCAAAATGCTCGTAGCGTTTTTGGTTGAGTTGGAGTGAAATTTGACGAGAACGGGGGTATAATAAAGAGTGCGTTATAAATGTGGGCTGTGATGGTAAATTGTGGTCCCGGGGCGAAGCGCCCGGAACGATAAGTGCCCTTAATTCAGGTGAATTTGTTTGAGGAGCCATGTAGTGGGAGCCTCTAGAACTATTCGGGTACTTCGACAGCGAAGAAGCCGTGAAACCTCAGCCGGTTCTTAACTAATTGCATTGTATCGAGTTTACGAAAAGTTAAATTTTCCTAAACTTTCCACTTTGTATTATTAACACGTTCATGACGCTTTTAAAAACACGTCAGTTACAAAGTTATTACTCAAGCATTTAATAATTTACATTGTTAAAGGTGATAGAACTCTCTGTAGTTCGACTACGGAAGTACCACAGCTACATCAACATCAAGTACTGATAGAATGCATCAGTACTAGATGATTCTACGCGCGCGGAGAAAAGATGCTTTTCAGAAGTAGCAAAACACTTGTTGTCACCCTCATGTAGGAACCAAAATTATCTGGCGCTGTATACAGCTCATGGATGGCAGTAGCCACTTACCATCAGATGGATACAAATTTGTTTGCTATTTCTGTTACTAAAATTTGGGTGCTCATACACCAGTGAAACTGAGCAAGATGATTAACATTAATGAGTCGACTATCCTACACAACGTTTTAAGTATTATTATTTGTTAACAGATGCACATTGACATGTCGATCTCGTAACCAATTTCAGAGTATTCAAACTTTTTATCTCATTACGAGGAGGGCCACGGACGAGTGCGTCCAATCTCCTATAATTTATTCACATTTGCAACAGGAGCAACGAACTGGATACGCAGCCCTAGGGCTTCGCCCCCAACCGCGCCCTTGCGTGCAAATCAAGCCAGTATCGTACAGGCAGATGATATTATTTGTACTTACAATAATTACGGTATTTACGTTTCTATTGCTTCCTGGTTATTTGTTAAATTAATTTGTACATCGAAGGCTTCGTTACAGATAACGTTTATTTATACGAGTCATTTCAAGTTTTTCTTGTAATATATAGTAGTAATAGTGCCTGGATGAAATTATTTTACGTAGAAAGAAGTTCTAAGTTTAGTTACACATCAGGTAGTGTTAATTTCATGTATATTTGC
>DWRA01004554.1:0-10728 GCA_018250295.1 Spathilepia clonius
TTTGGCCGCCGCACCAGCACGCATCGAGGTCGCCTGTATATGAGACGGTGCCATGGTGTCAACACATGTACCATCCCTTTATTGGTAGGGATTTTTTAAATACTTATGACATTTACTAGCTAACTTTATGGTGTCGATTTTAGATGTCGATGTTGGGAAAATTTGCTCTCATATTTTTTCCAAACGCGCCAAAAGAAGTATAACTTCAAAAATATGCATTGTTTCGCGTTTCATATTTGTATTGTGTTCTCATGCCAACAAGAAATATCTTCGTAATGAATGGAAGCCCTCAATATGCATGTTTATACACTCATTAAATATATATTGATAAGGTCTGTAGGTCTCCTGGGTTACGACTATTACATACCAGTCATTCATATTACTATTCATTCATAAATATCATTATTTATACATATAGGTATCTACGTTTCTCTATATATTCATCATTTCCGAACTGAAATGCATTGACACACAAATTAACTGTAGGTTGAATTAATCGGGATGGTATTCAATTAGGATTGTTTTTAGCCTTAAAATATTTCGTACCCATGTTAAAAAAGTCATTTCTAAGAAAAATCTGCTATTTCTGATACGCAGAATTTCCAAATATTTAATAATACAAGCGTATTGTAAAGAAATCCGTTCCAAAATATCCAATTTCAACCCGCAAATATACAGACGCAAACAAATATATGAAATTATTTCTTTATTTATGTTTTAGTATCCTGTATACGACTTAGTACGTACTAGTAAGATATGCTTACTAATAGGTACAGCACAAAAAATTAAATACCTATTGTATTTTTTATAAATCTATGTAGAAAGTCATAACGTGCTGCTGTAAGTTGCTGGATGGTGTATATCGTTTTTTTCTGCTACAGGATCGATGATTGTCGATACTCATACTGACATAGTTTATTCTGCACCAACGCGATTTGACCTTCTTGACTATTTGAACTTGCGTTCGCCATCTCGTTTTAGCACACAGTGCTCGCTTACGTGCTTATATTCTCCAAGTCTAATGTCATAATATTATCGTTATCATCCGTCACGTCCATTTCATAATACTTTTTATCTAATTTGAGAATAAGTGGATCTGACCATTGATTTTTTATATCATAAAACTTCCTATTCATTTGTATCTCTCGGCGTTTCTTTTGATTAATCATACGCCCACAAAGGTTAACGAATGAGCTTGCCACAAAAACTCAAATTGAAATAATAAATCATGTATAATAATGATACCTAGGCATAGATGTTATCGTTACGCTTATTAAATAAGCTCAGAATAATAAAATTATAAGTATGCATTCTTTAGTATTACGGAGCTTTTGTGCCACTGCAATTCTGTACAGATTCTTAGAGTTCTACTTTGGGATCGTTGATATTTTCCAGAGAAGAGCAATCTATGTTATTCCCTGTCAAGCCTTGTGATAATTGATTTTTTTATTCATTTATTCTTTTGTTAAATCACCTTAGTTCGTTGTAATATAAAAATAATAACAGTGATATATAGTAGTAGTAGAAACTAGACCTGTGAATCAAATCCCAGGCATACATCAGTTATATTTCAAGTTATGGTAGTATTAAAAATTAATTATCTTTTGCTTATTCGGCGAAGAGAAACATTGTGTGGAAACATAGACTTCCCCATTTTTAAGAACTCAAACGTATAGACCTCTGAGTTTAAAAAAAAATCATATGGTTGTGGCTATAACCATCTCATTCTGAGAGGAGATCCGTGCTCAGCAGTTACGTATAGAGTGAGACATGGGTAGACGACTACGAATATAAAAATTGTATTGAGATCTTCCACCAGACATTATTATCATCATCAGTAATAACGAGCAGAGACATTATTCCGGTAATCTTAGCTTAGGGATTGTAAAATATGTACCTATTATGTGTTCGAAATGATTAGAAAACTGATAACATGACTCAGGATCGTGTGGCGCCATCTTTTGTCTAGTACCGGGAAGTTTCTTAAGGTTCCGTTATAAAACTATGTTTCTGTTAAACTGTATCCCATTATGTGTACACATATATATGTATATTATTATGTTTTGCGTTAAAGACAGTATGACATTGGATTAACAGGGATCAAAACTACATTTGTAATAATTAACGCGTTAACTATTGGCAATAAAGTCAGTAGCCTTATATGGCAGCCTTGAGACGATCGTTATAGTAATTCACAGAATTTGTACATAAATCTTCATAATCCGTCCGCCATCGCTATCCTGATCTGGAATTTAAGATACCCAATTGTTCTTGTCAAATTTAATATTATTGCATTCACGTTACACATTACGTTATTGTTTTTTTGCGTTCATAAGCTATTCAAGTTCAAAGAAATAGTTAAAAAAATACCTATGGAATATGGAGCATTCACAAAATTATTATCTTCAGACGTCAGTTACGGTAAGTTCGTCTGATTGTTTAATTTTGTAAAATATTTCGCCTTTGACATAATTCTACATTCAAATAAGATATGTATGTAGCATAACGCTATACCGCATAAGATTTTCTTTCACCCCTAAAGAAAATAACATGTTTTAAAGTAGAATCTGTTTATGACCTTAATAATTGACCACAGCGTTTAAACCAGATAAATGCAGCTGCGCTAAACATTGCTGTGCCATCATAGCAGAGACGAACAATAAAAGGTGCAACCACCGTCGTAAAACATCCTTAGCTATGGCAGCCTAAGGCTAATCTGGACCACAGATTCGATTACACGTATCGTTCATTATTTGTTTTGGATACAAAGAGATATTAATTTCAGACATGTTGTTGGCTATGCGCCTAATACCGCACGCACTACTTGCTGGAGAGTCGGGTAATAAATTTTTCGTGCTATTTCCGTATAATTTTTTCACAGAAATCTTACCACAGTATACTTCGTCTCGATCCGAGAATTACGAGCCACATGTATTAGCATAGTAGGATAAGATCAAGTTTATTACGCGGAGTTCTAAATTATTGTATTGATAAACGTGCTACATTTCTCTAGAGAAATCTCTCTCTTTTTTGTAGAACGGGCGTAAGAAATAAGATCCTTAGATATTTTTGTACTTCCCTATAAAGATCTGAATATTTAATTGACAGTTTCCTTCAAACCGGTTTTGTGGATTCCGAAATTAACCTGTGCAAACAGTTGGAAAAATGTTTTTTGACTAGTTTTATCGTCAAAAAAAATATATCCGTTTACAAAATTACAATTATTTTGATCGAGTTTGCAGTTTACCTAGTAACTAGATGGTAAATAGTCCCTGCCGCCCATGGATATCTGTGACCTACTCAATAGAGAACAGGTTCTACTTAAAGACGATTGCAGATACATTGCGACTCTGAAGACTAAGATGATTGCTTCATACAATAATCATCAGGCACCGTATAGCCCCTGAAACGCAGATCTGATTCATGCTAGAAATAGGCTTGGCGGTGAAATCTTGCCAGTGGCTCACTGGCTTTACCATCATTCAAAACTTTAATTTTGATTCTGGATTAATTTTAAATTACATAGATATACAGTTGCGTAAAAAGAATCAAGATGTATTTTTCTGCAAAATATTGACTAGTAAAAGATTATAATTTGATAACCTTTGCATCACAAGTTACACAGCAAAAAAGTCTACGACGAACGAACGGTTCGGGAATAACCCATTTCAATCTTTTCCCTGCTAGACAGTAAACGCGACAAAAAATGACTTTATGGCGTCTACAATATGTTATAAGTCTTCGTTTTGAGTACAAGCTTTAAACTATTGTGATACATAAGGAACAAGATAGTCCATTAAATATGTTGTCACCAAGAAATACATTATACAAAATAATATTGTCGTACTCCCACTGGAATCAAACCTACATTTCCTCTCCTAAATGAAACTCCATTAGACTTCCAATATTTATCTATCATCTAAATGTATTTTGAGAATAAAATCCATTAGCAAACACTTTAAAAAGACACTAAAAGACCACAAACATTACATTAGTTCGTCTGTAATTATACCGTTTACCGAAGTTAGGCTAGCGTTTAGTTTATCTAAAGTCAGATATAATGAATTCCAAATGTGGACTCAGAACAGCATTCTTGCAGTCGATAATGCAATAATGAATGAAAAGATACTATCTACATTATCTGACTATGGAACGGAGTGCCGGCGCCTGTAATAATTGCGTGGCTGTACATATAATTTCATTTCAATTTTTGACGTTACTTTATACTTAGTATTCTCAAAACCCAGTCATTAAGGCTGGCCCTCCATTATTCTTTGTAAATAGGTCGAACAGTCGAACACCCACAGCGCCTGGGGTGCATTCATATGTAATTTAGCTCAATGTAGCGACGCAGAGGCGCAAATGATTAATTAACGGATGTATCACAGCACATCTTAAGTGTGTTGAATAAAACTAATTTGAGCTTTAAAGTTTTATATGCCATTAAGCGAAATGAAGGCTACGATTTATTGTGCATATATTTTGATATTGTCTTATAAAAGCTTTGATTTAAAGTTGTTAATGACGTGGAAACCATAGTTTAGTTCTTTTACAATTAAGTAAATTAACGCTACAACCGGTTAGATACGGATAAATGTGTGTTCTATATTCATTGTTGATATAGAAAATATTTTCAACTCAATCTGTGGTATTTTGTACTTATACACAACCTGAAACTCCCGATCTAGATTAAAAGGATCGAATATTTTCTTTCGCGCGGAAATTGAACCTAGAACTATTAACGCAGATACAATAACCTTATCGCTACGACTGCGTAAATTTGACTTTAATTTATATATAAAAATCTATGTCTACCACGAAGTTTGTCTGACCCGAAATGTAACGGAAACTGTTCCCTATTTATGTATTAGGATACATTAATAGTATCTGAAATAAAACTGGACGTCAGATAAAATCCGTTTCAATTAACAGTGTAATTAGACAACTAGGCCAGTCAAAGAACTTTATTGAGGATTCGATGGTTTTTATGCCTACAGTGCTAAATATGTACACAAATACTTTTGTAAAGTTACACATTACGTTGAAATTAGAGTGAATTGAAATTTTTTAATTTTAATGTTAAGAAATTCTATGTTGTGACTTTTAGAACAAAATATAAATACAAAAAGGAACGACATAAATTATTTAATACATATATGTACCCAAAATAGGGTTTTATTCAGGAATTAGTAAAAATAACAAGCCGATAACAATCTCTCCCTTATCACGTCTTACATACATGTAGAAAAACTACTTTTCTCTACCAATATACTCCTGTTCTTTCAACACTCGTGGCTACTAGAACATCACACCGACTATTACATACACTAAATACCACTCGGTTCTCATTTACTGTAATTCATACATTCGTACGTCGGTCGGCAAGCGAAGTGCAGCGGATCAAAGCCGGCGAACCGCGGAAGTGCGACGCCTTTTCGCCTGCAATCGCTTCTCGGAATCACTATCACTCGCACTCGTGTGAACATCACGCACAACTACTGAGAAACTCCTCATGCACTTTTTTACGCATTCAATAACAAATATGACACACTTCATTAATAAACATGTGACACACTTGTCGCGACGACTGTTGCACTCCAAAAAACTTATTAATGCGTTTAAATGTCATTAATTTTACCACCCGCGACCTTCGTTTGTCGGTAGACTTGTAAGCTACATGTATTATGTAGTTATTTTAGCTTTTATTCGTCGACAGTGAGTCTCTCCGCTTAATTCCGGAGTACGTATATATAATATATCAAGCATGTAAGCTGCTCTGATACGGAAAAACAAATTAGTGACCAACTTGTCTATCGGATTTTTTAAACCTGCCAAGTCCTCAATTAAACTTAAATGATCATAATTTAATTTTAACAATTCATAATTGAGATTCAAATAATATATATTAGTACCCACATTAATTATTGCCCATTTACACCATTATGGGTTTAGATCTTTTTGTATTTTATCCAACTTTATCTTACCGAAACTTGATACTGAATCGTAATACCGATATCCGACTAGTTAAAACGGACCTAATTCTTGCCGTAGACCCAATAACTTGAATAGTATTGTAAATGCATAACTATTTAGGGCATATACCTAAGATTTAAAGTAGGTTGCTGCTTAAATTCGCTTTCTACTGCGAAAGAAGAGGCAGTGCTCATGCATTTTAATAGAGAGAAACAAAAACTGGGCGGTCTTTGAGAGTCATACGTTTTTCGAAGCTCGATTCATAAATATTTATGTGGTAATTATTGTAAAAACAATGAATGATGAATTTTGCAACGATTGCGTAACGAAGCCGTCAAGCGTAGGAAGAATGATTTTATTACACACATGTATCGTAAAAAATTAGGCATTCATGCGAACCTTTTACGGTGTTTAATTAACCGATAAAGTACCGGAATCTCAGATATTTCTTAATTTTTGTTACTCAACTTTTCAACAAGCATATATAATAATATACAGGTATATTTTACGAACCATATGCGTCCCCACCTATTGCAAGATCTCAATTAATAACATTTTTTAATGCAAAATAAAATGATAACATTTTATACAAGTAAGCATAAATGTACAAGTAATAATATAAAAACAATCGATTTTTTCACATATGACATCTTTAAAATATTGTCGTCCTTTTTAGAATAGGTATTACTATTGGTTTAATAATAATTTTGATTCAAAATATACTTGCACTAAAAATATAATGTTCTATTAATTAGTTCGTATATTTATATTCAAATTTATATCCGCAAACCGCCGCAAAGCTTCTAAGAAGATATAAATATGTTAATATATGCAAAGTAATAACAGTTCATTATCGCGCCGCGCTGCGCCGGTAACGTGAAAACTAAAAGCTTAATTGTAGCAATTTTGTGTGCAAATGAATATTTCTATCAGTATAACTATTGAGAAATTAGGTGGAGGTGCTAAAACTAAGAGTGCATACCGGAGGGCAATAAGGATTGTATATTTAATGGTGGGTATATTGGCGCCATCGATAATAAATTTTCGCAATAGTAGCGAGGCCCGACATAGCGCCCGCTGCGCGGCACCAGACAGGTTATTTGTGCCAAGTCGTTAGGCCTAAAATAATTTACATAACAATTCATATCTCTGTAATTATATCGGTCTTAGGCATATTTTACACAAATATATCGGTCACGTCACAACACGTAATAATTTTGCAAATGTTGTTATTAAAACATATCGTGGCCTTAGCATGAATTAGGATTTTCAGTAATTGCATGAAGCAATTAGTATAAGTTACAGCTGTGTATATATTTAGTTGTGTAATAGTTCAACGCTTTATATTTTATACATGTCCAAAATTTGACCTAATGAAAAACTTAAGTACTATATTTTGTTTTGTACTTCAATTAAATTTAAACCTTTTAAATGTCAATTTAATACGCGGAATGCCATAACAAGAGCGATAAAGTTTGATGTGTCGGCAACCGCGTTTATAATTCTAAACCGAGCCGCGTAATTATTTCGGTAATCGCATTTCATGACAGCTCGGAATTGCTCTGGATAATTGCATCCATATAAAATATGGTTGAGTCAAACCACCACTCAACTTAAGTAGGTTCATGACAAGCTTCCAGGCTTCAAGTTCAAGATCCTCATAAAAGGCCAATAAAATGAAGAATTTGCGTTCTGCTTTAACCACGACTGTTGTTCAGTGATTTATTTTAAAATCTTTAGAAGTATTGGGATGGGGAAATATTGGGATGAAATTTAAAATATATTAAATAATACTTTTGGTTATAACCCATACAAGCCACACATGATCCTCTGTTGCATGCATCACTCGGCACTTACTAATTCGGGGAAGGATCGGGTGTGACTTTAAGGCTAACATAAGGACATAATACTCAGATCAGGATGTACGCTAAAATATTTTAAGTATATACCTATTGTGTTGATTTTTATATTTTCTAATTTTGTAAATATTTACATACAATTTCAACTTTCCAGACGTCTGTACAACGTTAATCTAATATTGTATAACACATCAGAGACAACTGCAATTTATAGCACAGTTGCAACAGAATTTACATTAATAGAATAATGTTCTTTCAACTGTATTACAACAAAGCTACTTAAAGTTCTCAAAATAAGACAGCTACGTTTTGATTTGGACGTCTGCCATAAACGCTAATTGTTTCATAGAAACATCTCTTACTCGTTAAGTGCTTGAGGAATGGGCGATGAGAAACTATCAATCGTCGGGCGTCTAGAGTCAAGCATAGTGTCGAGCGTCTAGGAAGATGTACCGCGTGTGTATCGACACTTGTGTCAATAATGCGTCCCAGCGCCAGGCTGCCTATCTGGGGCAGCCTTATTTACTTCTACTAATTGCCTTAATGAGTCTTATCTGTGTACTTAGCCGCCACTCGAACTGTTTGCCTGTCGATCGACAGCTCACCTTACTCAAGGTTGAGTTGTCCACGAAGATTGCAAGCAACAAACTGGTTTATGATGTACCGACTACTAAGATATGTAACTGTCAGCTGATTGTATAGTTGAGTCCCCGCACACACGAAGAATAACCGTTTTAACACTCGTTTATACAATTGCATGGTATCGAAAATATCAAAGGTGTTCTTTATTGTTAAAATATCACGAATCAAATGAAGCCATATATTTTTTCAATCAATTTATCTTCACAAGCCCTTAGTAACTTACAAGCGAGACAATGAAACTGCAATAATGTTATCTTTTCCTTTTCCTTTGCGGTTAATAAATTGTTGCGTTCCAAGTTTTCTGGCCTGTATCTAAAACCGGCTGTGGCATTACTCGATAAATCTTGACCGTGCTAACTCGAAATCTACTTTTTATGGTCGTCGCCATAGTGGACAGATTCCTTGGTCAATATGCGCTTAAACCACAATTTATTGCTACTGACTAAAATATTTTAAAGTTCGATGATGCAGTTAGAACCTCCATGTTGTGTACAAGGCCAAGATTGAAGGTAACACTAATACCTAGTTGGCGTGTTAATAATTAATAAATTACCTACTAGCTGATAAAATCATACTTGAAACTAAATAGTGTATATTGTATTTTATATTTACTTGCTCATAATAATCTGAACTAGTGAAACTGGCATCTTTTTCGAGACCCATGTAGACAAACCGATCTCACTCTAACATTTCTTTGTAACACGAGTGCTAAAACATACAAAGACGAATACCTTCTTGTCAAATATGATCATGAATAATACAGACTAAAAACACAGCCACAGACTAAAAATATTTAAGTACAGATAATATAATATTACAGTAAATTGTAGATGGAGTCAACTATAACGTATTTATTTACCTTATATACCTATTATTTTATTTACCTTATTACATTTTTTTATATTGCCCTTATCCAAATATACTTTGTGAGGCATCTTGAGTTTAAGAAGGATAAATTCCCCGTACTGTAACAAATGAAGGATCTTGAACTCGAATGGAATTTTAATGATCCCCCATCACTTTTTTTTTAAATTATTGAACGTATTTAGTGTTCAGTGTCTGGAATAATTCTTCACATAAGTTATGTTTGAAATTCCTTTCTAACAAAGATGTGTGCAGTGGAATTTTAAATATACAATATCATTCAAAAATATCAGAAAGTAATAACAGTTTAGATTTATTTATTAACACGTTTTTGTTAATTCACTTTAGGTCTCGTGTGTCCTAGTAGAATTTTGAAGGTATTAAATTTTACACTACTATCCCGATACTTGGATACTTGAAATTTTAAACTATCACAGATCTTGAAGGTGATGGATCCCATTGTAGTTCTTATCCGATGGCAACACCCCCACATTTGTTTCTGCCTAATAACATCAGTGTTCAAGTTAGTAGTTTGGGGTAGCAACACGTCTGTGATCAACCTCAGATAGGATTCTGAGCGTATCTAGAATCAACTACAGGTGTCTATGCGCGGCAGCCGCCACTTACGAATAGATGAAGTGCTTCCACGTTAGCTACTTCTGTCATGTATAAAAAAAGGTTCAGATGACAATATCAATAAACAAAAAATCGGCCAAGTGCGAATCGGACTCGCAGGCGAAGGGTTCCGTAGAATTATCATTAAATAGCAGCAGACAAAACAAAATATATTTATTGTAACATAAAACATACTTTTACAAACAACAACTACCAATATATGTTTCTTTTTCATAGTGTTTGTATGAAATACAAAGTTATGTTATTTGGTTTTTGAACAAGTGCTATATCTCGAAAACTGTCAACCGTGTCTTATTCGAAACTATTTTCGTTGAAAGTTTTCCTTGACATCTACAACATATGTGTTATCCAGATCTCACTCTCTTAGTTTAAAAGTAAGAGGGGGGCACACATTTTACCGCTTTGAAAGAGCTTATCACTCAAAAAATCGACTTTGAGAAAAAATTGATTTAAAAACCTTAATGTCATTTTTAAAGACCTTTCTATAGACACCCCACACGTGTAGGTAAGATGAATTTTTTTTTTGAGTTTCAGTTCCATGTATGGGTAGCCCCCTCTTTAATATATTTTTTATTTTTGTACATAATTCGGAAAGCGGTTACAGAATACACTTACCTACCAAGTTTCAACTCCGTAGCTTCCAAATAAAGTGGCTGTGACATACGGACAGACGGACAGACAGACATGACGAATAAGGGTTCCGATTTTTGCCATTTGGCTACGGAACCCTAAAAAGTGTCTGAATGACATAGAT
>DWRA01004555.1:0-10724 GCA_018250295.1 Spathilepia clonius
CAGGAGTAGCAACGCATCTGTGGTCGACTTCAGTTGGGATTCTGGTCTTATCTGGGGTGGATCACAGGTGTCCATGGTATGTCCATAATAGAAGTGTTAAGCGCTGCTGTCTTCTGGTTTGGAAGGTGGTTTCCTCACGATATTTTCCGTCCTTGATAATTGCAAATGATAATTTATTTCTAATACTCACATAATATCGAAAAATCAGAGGTAACGTGCTTGGGTTTCGAACCTCAGACATTCTTATTAAGAGACCGACTTTCAGCCAGTAGGCCACAGCTTCTTATTGCTAAATTGATTGGGGTTAACTAGTTTCAAATTGACTTACAAGATTTTCAACATGCAAACAAAGCAACTTATTAAAATGCTTGTTAAATGCATCTCCTTAAAATTGTGTATGGAAATGCCTTTATTAAATTCCCAGTGTATTCCAGACATCGCCAGACGGGTTAAAAAATAAACTCATTTAAATTTTGCACGTGCGAATTTGTGAATGTGAAGCACATTAAAATGGTAATTCAATTAGAACCGTGGTCAACAGAAATAATGGATGTAGCATTATTTTTGGAAGAATGCTATTATTTTTACGCATTGCAATTATTTTTACTATTTATACGGGTGAATAAAGGTAGACTGTTATGCGATTTTAATTCGCTATTTCTGCCTTATATGTCCATAATAATAATGTATATCGTGTGATGACTTCCCACAACTCATCACGAGATGGCGTCACTGTATTCTGAATCACGCTATCGTAGTTTTCTCAACATCTTGTATACAGGATTTATCAGGGGCTTAAGATATAACAAAAAATACAAGCGAAGTTTTTTTTTAAATCGCTTCAAAGTCCCTGTTGACATTTTCTCCTCGGATAAAATAATCATATGTTATTTTTTATTTGGGCTTTTGATGGGCTTAGTTTAAAATGGATATGAGGGTATAAAAGGCCAATTATTCGTCTACTTTGAAGAAATACATCGTGATTGTAGCTCTAACAATTTGGCAGATTTATTGTACTTTGGACTAAAATCTGGGTTTCCTAAATAATGTCACTGAAACGCAAATAAGTTTGAAAAAACTGAAAATCGACTAACATACATGGGGATTACATCGATAGGTATTGAGGTCTTGTACCTGCCTGCCACCGGTTATCCGTCGGACGTGATACACCCTGTATATACAAGCTCCGAACTAAGACTGTCGGAGCACAGCCGCTCTCCGGACACGATTACATAGTCCGGCGGAAGATCTCCCGCCGCCAAACGTGTTTTACCCTGATACAACCGCGTAGACAACGGCAGTACCTGTCATAATATATAAAAAACATGAGTACATCTGCCATATACATTCAATGGCTGAAAGTATAATGCTTAAGGACCTAATGGATTATATCGCTTCTTTGCTTCAATAACGTGTTATCTTGAAAACACAATTTTACAATAGAGCATTTTTTTAATTAAAAAATATATTTTACTTAATTGTGTATTTTTTTTTCCTTTATTGTAGATTACGTACAAACTTTAACACCACAGCTGTCTCAAATCATATGATATACAATACAGTAAAATATTTTTTTGAAATTTAATAGTGCTCTACTGTAAAATTGTGTTTTTAAGATAACATGTTATTGAAGCAAAGAAGCGATATGACAGATTTTTTTAATATTTTCGTATACTGTGAAGAATATCTCTAATCAATACATTTTTCAAGGTAATTTTTAATATACACACACTATATGTGTACTGACTCATAGGAGAAGCCACAAACAAAGGAAATACAGTTCAGCTCAAGGCTTCTGACTACTGAAAATATTTCCATATCATAGGAACCAAATATACATTTTTGTTAGTGCAAGTTAATTCCTTGTTAATTATAATGCATCAAAAAAAATACGGTAAGTATACAATAGAATTCTATTGTTACAATTTACATGAAAACTTACTAACTTGCTTACGCGATTAAAACCTAGCAAAGTTGAGAAGATTGGGTCTTTAATTGGTATAATTTGAGAGCATAAAACCTAACAAGATATTTGGTTAGATCTTCGAAGGATTGGGATTCAATAATATTTAATTATAATCGAGAACACATATAAAATAAAAAGACGTATAATAAAATTAGGTTCAAACACACGATGATAATTGTACTAAATATTATTAAAATAAACAAAATCAAATTCAATTATTAATACAGCGTAAGCATAAAGCTTAAGGCGTTGTCGCAACACGCCCTTTTTAAAAAACAATTTGCATCTTAATGATAACTTACAATTTCTCCGCTGCTTTACAATGTTCTTGCGCTTCGTTTAATTTCGCCGACATTGTTGTTAGGTACTGAGTTTGCCGATTAGTTACGAGTGAATACTTGTGTATTCTCAATTACATAGAAACTCAAGAAACTGGAAAGAAAATCAATAAAGATTTGTCAATCCATGTATTCCGTTTTGGCACAAAGTATTTATGTCACAGCTGTCATAATCTGTCAAAATTGTGACATTACTTAATTTTTTATGCTTATATCAGGATGGTAAGAACACTGCGAATAATGCCTAAATTTACTTAATAATTAAGGTCAGTGGTTTTAAGTCTAAATAAATCATAGTATACTAAAAAAATCTGTTATGTGACAAAGCAATAATATTACTAAAATAAGGAAAATTAAAAACACTTTCTGTTTCAACAAATCGAAAACTGTCGGTTACAGTTTTCGATTTGTTAAAAAAGCTATGAAAATTTAACAACATAAATTACAAACAATAGCGGATGGAAATTATGTCAATAATAGTAACGCCATCTTTATTACTGAGTTCGAAATTACGGTACTGACAATGTGAATAGATGTCTCTGAAACCGTATTGTCGTAATGTTAAAACATGTAGAATAGAATTTCCATGCATAGGAACAATGCACTTTAAAATATGAGGTAAATAAAGTTACATTAAAGTATTTGCGTATTCTTCTTAAAAAACCCGTTCATTTTATGTCCATATAAAGGTAGTGCATTAAAAATAATTGGTTCGCCATATTGAATTTAGGATGACATCATTGAGATAATAATGCATTGTCATCTAAATAAAACCTATAGGCTCGCAATATTTCTGCTAAAATGGATTCCGGGAATGCTTCAAATCTAAAATTCCAAGATTTTATTCATATATGACATAAAAAGCAAGCGATTTATAAACTTGTAAAAACAGAGATATTTCATTATCGGGTACCACTAGTGTTACGATTTGCGTGGCTTATCGCCAGTGTTGTCTTTTCAAATTACCCTAAAACTTACTTTCAGAAACAAATAAAATGAACTTAAACACAATAAAATCATATTATGTTCTGTTAAGTGTCGTATGCCTGAAAGTGTTTGAAAAACTGATTAAAAATTTGGAACCGAAAAGTCAAATTAACAAACATATATACTATGGCAGCTTATTGTAAAGGATCTTGTAACAAAAGTCCGAGATATTCCTTCTGAAGCGTTGTTCTCTGAATTGTTTACATATATCAGATTACAGATGAGACACATGAACATCTTTGATTTGAATGTTTAGCCTGCTTTTTGTGCTTCATACGTGTTTTAAAGTTTTAAAATGTAAAGTAAATAATTGATTAAAAAATATTAAGTACCATCTAAATACGTTTTGAATTGTAATTTGAATCATATACAAATAATACATACGTATCAAAAGTAGTAAAATAAAATTATACTAAAACGTAATTAGCAATATTTGTAACGTGTACCCATCTATAATGCGAATCGTAATCCGTCGCGAGGCGAGTTCTAGCGCATAGCTATGAAAATAAGGCAATTTCATGAACCCAGTTTAAGTTTAGACTAGAGGCAGACGCCACAAAATGTTCAAAAAGAATCAACTGAGTTTAGAGCACGCTTAGAATGAAAGATTAATAAGAAACTCGCCAATAAATGCTTGTGGCGCAGTGTAGGCGGGGTTGGAATAGTGGACAAAAATACTTGCGTCTGGCTGGAGTGCTGGACTTGATATTTCAATATGCGACGATACTGTACTGCATAGGTATACTTTTATACTACACAAGTAGATATCGTGATACTGGTACGTAGATGTAAGTTATTATATAAAAACATCGGCATCGTAGCAATTGGTCGTAAATCGGCTTAATACTATCTGAATACAATTCAACGGCACTTACTTTTACTTAAATATTAGTAGATATTATTGACGGCCACGAAATAAGTCTCACTCTTGGGTACATAAATACCTATTTATCTTTTGCAACACCAGATGACCAGAGGTGTCACCAATACAGCACCGGCTTTGAAACCCGGCTATTTAGAAGAACATGTCATAGGCTCACAGTGTTCCAGGAATAACTTATTCAAGAGGAAGTTCCTAAAAGACTTCGATAAGGATTGAGTATCTTTATTAATAATAGCAACTAGGAAAGGCCATCACAATATGTGAAGTAAGAAGTAAGTGTGTGACTAAAGTAAGCTCTATAACTATACTAACTATGCTCGGTGTTACTCAACAAAACATATAGCTTACAGGACATCATTACCTAAAATCTAAACCTACATTTCCAATGGGGAAATGTAGGTTTAGATTTTAGCATAAGCATATTAAGTAGTAGGTAGATACTCATATCATACAATAGACAAACTGATAATAATTAAACATTCGAAAAAAATAGCTCATTTCTAATCCTAGGATTATTATTATTATTATAACAAATAATATATGTTAATAAACGTTGTTTTCTTTTATATTATAAATGATATTATTATTCATCTAGCTTTTCAGGTAGGTGTAGATAATCTATAGCGATTTATGATTTTTGAGAGAAATTTTAGAGATAAATCTCTTTAGATTTATCCACACCTACCCGTTTTTTCCTCCATTTCGATTATCGAACTAAAATCTAATTCGAGACGTAACTTTTTGAAGGTACGCCAGTCTAATACTAATGGGATACTTAAATGTATCACTGTTAGGTATCAAGTATCCAATGAAGATCCCTGACTTGTCTAGATACTTAAATATATCATAATACTCTTATCATATTTATAGATTCTAATAATAGGATACTGTCTAGACGCATTTCTTTACTTTACAGTTACTTAAATATAACGTAGATGAATCGAATAATAATAATAATCATCATTATAACGAAGCCGTTCATAATAATAAAATTAATTGCATAAAAGCAATGGGTAAGCATTCGGCGGAATTGTTGTTATCAATCTAGCTTGCGTGATGTTCCTGTAACGGCGCAGTAGCTCGAGGTATTGAATCCATTGTAGGCAAGCAAGAGGGACATCCATGCAGGTGTGCAAACGGTAAACATGTAATAATTTTGTAATAATAATAACAATATTTCCATGTGAGAACATGCGCACCCTCGATCCCCCGCCGCTCGCGCGGGAAGATGGGGGACGATTGAAAAGAAAACCGAAATAACGGTCCCTTACAACTCTTTGTAACTTACGGTACTTCACGTCTCCTTCAATTAAAAGCAAGGAATATAGGGAACTAGGTTTAAACTGTAGTCATTGACGCAATACTTGTTGCGTAATAATTAAATTAATAACTAAGATTGTAAAGAATTTCTTTAACGAACTTTAGTAATTCTTAGGTACCTACCTACTGCCTTTCAAATTAGGTATACTCACATCAATTATAGACGAGCATGTCATTATGTAAATAAAGGTAAAATATAGAAGCAAAAATTAAAATCCTGATTGTTTTCCTCTACCCGTACCATAGTGAGTTTTAGGGTAGTGTTTTGAGGTGGTAGAACCCTTTGTGGTTCAACTCCAGAGCAACCTCATTACAAGTTTTTCTGCATAATAATAACAGTATTAAGCACTGCTGTTTTTTTGCTTTGAAGGGTATGGTAATAGGCGTCAGGGATGGCGACGTATTTGTAATTAACGCCAGGTAGGATTTAAATCATATCTGCCGCCAATATGATGTCCGCGGGCAACAATTGTCACTTAACATCAGGTGGACTGAATGCACGGTTACTACTTCTATATTGAAGTGAATTCTGTATTAAAAAACGGATTCTTTCCGTACAGACCACAGTTGCAATCCCGCGTCCTGGTGCGATACGGCAAAAATATGTGGAGTCGTTTCAGCTCCGCAGTATATCAAGGGCAAATTCTACCTTTCTACGTAGGTATGAGGTATCTATCCCACTTTTCTTCTATTATTTGTGATCTGACTAAAATTTTATTTAATGAATTTTTTGTTAAGATGAGAGATTTTCATAATTTCTCATTATTATTCTATTTTTTATGTATAGGTAGAGTATAATGAATTGAGAAATGTTAATTGAAGTCTGCTTAAAATGGAGTAACACACGATGAGGGTACCAAGTTGAGCCACTAGCAGTCATCCATCTACCTTGATATTGTTTACTCATTATATACGAATACCAATATCCATTATTAACAGTATATCGTTTCAATCTATCTACACAAGCGGCGTGATCATTGCTGTTTATAATACCAAGATGGAAGAGAAAAAAGTGAGATCTTTTGTCACATCCAAACAAGAAATAAGAACAATAAAGCAGGCTTACTTAATAACTCATAGTTATGATATCAATTAACAACATAATTGTAAACCGGATTAACACTTTGTAACAAGGATTCAAACACAAATACGATACGGCGTTGCGTCGTGATTGCGACGAAACGGTATCGTGACGTGAAAATCTATGACGACCATAAAAAATCACTACATGGCATCAAGATTTCTTTCGATAGATGAAAATTACTGAGACAATACTGGATTATTGTATTACTGTTTTTCATCACTCATGATTAAAAAAATGATGGACTTGGCATTTTTTGCGTTTCTGTTTCGAAAGCATGACGTCGTGTCGTGATTTTTTACGATGCATGTCGTAGACTTCCACGACACGACACCGTTTTAAGGCACGGATGTTACAACGTGTCACGATAGGACGCCGCGTCGTGTGCAAGTTTTTTAGCATTAGTACTTGATAGGTTGGTACTGTCTCTGGCAAGGTTATCACAGGCTATAATTTCAGCGCTGTTGTACATTTATAGGAACTGGAATAATGAATTTCCCGTTTAACCAGTAACTTTGTCGACTCGCAAACTAGCTTGTAAGAACTGCAATCATACTCGTACAAGTGTGTTGAAGTATGCTACTTTGTATCGTAGTAAAGGTGCACGATTTATCGATTCTGACTGTATGCAAAAACTCAAATCTTCCCGATAGGTATAGGTATCTCTGGCGGCACTACCGCCACACCTTTTTTTGCCTAATAATAACAATGTTAATATTGCTTTTTTCTGGTGATGTACGAGTAAATGGTATTGAAAGGGAGACATATTTTCCGAGGCGTTCCAATCTAACCTGCAGTTACTTAAGTTTTTTTTAAGTTCCCATCATCATTAAAACATATGCCAATTAATAATTTCCACACACAATAATGTGTAATGTACGAGATGCTCGACAATCGAACTTTGGACCCCGGCTCGAGACGTCCAAGTTCAAAAAGGCAATCATTTTTCAATACATTTAAAAACTGAATTATAAATACGTTCTGTATGTATAAGCCTAGTATTTGATAAAGTTTAATAAGTGCGAGTATTTACATAGCGAGCTCTTTCCCACGGTTCTGCGATGTTGGCTAGTAGATATCGCCACCGACGATAGAGAATGACTCTGATGTAACATAGATTGATATAAAATATGTTTATTACAACTAAAGTGACCAAACTTCTTAACCAAATATGAAAATAACATTTAATAGCATGTAATAACAGATTTTATTGTCTAACTTATATTTATTATCTGTCTCATGGTAAGTGGTTAGTTCCGCTCATGGACATTTATAACCAACTCCATATGGAACAGGGGTTCTACCTGAAGATACGGACACGTTGCCACTCTTGAAGATTAAGATGGTCGCCTCATATGTAAATCTGCGGGCATCTACAACCTTCCACCGAAACGCAAAAACCGCTTTACGTTAGAATTAGATGTGGCGGTGAGAGATATTTCCTCAGTCGTACCATAGGAAATACTAGAGATCCTATTTAGGATTCTTACCTTTTAACAGTAGCCGTAATTATTCGATTGCTTTCTTTAAAAACCGAATAATCAATAATGACCTAGTAATAATTATTTCACAATAATTCCAAGCATTTAAAGTAAATATTAAAGCAGATAAAACATATAAATACCTAATACACATAAAATTTGCCTGAACGTCCATTTCCCGGGTAACCCAAGCAGCACTTGCCACCTTATTCGAGTTGGTTGCAAATATTGGGCTTAGTAATAATTATTTCCAGCATTTGGATTGAAAATTGGAAAAATAAAAAAATATAAATAATAAACATAAAATTTGCCTGAACGTCCATTTGCGGGACGACCCAAGCAGCAGTTGCCACCTTATCGGAGTTGGTTGCAAATATTTGCCGACAAGCGCTTAAAAAACCACCACGCCATAATGTACGAATGTTGGGGAGCAAAGGTGAACGGTCTTTAAATCTTAAAGGCGATCTAACCCCATATATATCGAACGATAGGTAACTAAGCACAATTAAGTAATATTTTTTATAAAATATTTACACATAACCTGCGCAAAGTACAGCGCGTGGAATGTTATGCGGGGCGTTCCAATAAATTAACGTATGTTGGTTACAACGGTTTATTTTATTATAACTAATGTTACTGCTAAAATACTAATTCACTATATTAGAGGGATAATAAAATATCAAAATTTGACAAACTGGCATTTTTCGGGTTCCGTACAGAAAGGGTAAAACGAAACCCTTTTGCTAAGCCTCTGCAGTCTATCCGTTTGTCACAGGGCTCTAGCTTTTGAACTTTCTACATAGCGTGAATTGCTAAGGCCGCTATAACAAAATCTACTGAAAATAATTAAGTTGAAAATAAAGGGGGTTCTCCATACAACAAACCAGTATTTTTCGGCATTTTTCGTACTAGTTATTGAATCGTAACAGGAAGACAGTTTAAATGATCACAATGCACTTACTACTATTGTTCATATAATAACAAATATTATCTAATTATAACAATACAAACCTTTTTTTTTTAAATATATTTTTATTTCACTACAGATTGTTGATAACTACGTCATCTGTGTTGTATTCATGTATCTGTTGTTATAGTACAAAGATCTAGTTTTAGATAATGTTTACTCCACCGTCTTCAGACATTTGATGGTACAGAATCCTCCGTATCCACATTCGTCTCCCACTTGGCTAATTATTTTATTTATACGCTTAATATATATATATTTTTTAATTTTTTTTATTTTAGTATAGGATCACGTTTGGCTGCAATCCTACTCTTTGAGTGAGATGCAGCCCAGGATGTAGCACGCTTGCCTAGAGCGTAATGTATGGTTAAATAGGTACTTATAGCTTTTAATAATGTAGAATTTCCTTTCATTTTATATTGTTGCATCATATACTTAGACATTACATCGGTCTTAATAAAACATTCGTATTAGAAACGTCACCAACCCTATCAATTAGGTATACTTACATAAAAACCGTCCCGAATCATATTATCTTATACAAAACTATTCGTGTTATTAAGATTTTGGTGTGGCGAAATTTATTCAAACAAGGCGATCCGCATCACGTTACAAAGTTGTGATGGAGTCTATCACAAGCTACATGGACAATGCGCCTTGTCAGGCGAATAGTGTAATAGGATTCGACGGTCTTAGACTCATTTATTAACTTAACTTACATTTACGCATACATGGTACCAAACAGAATACAAACAGGTAGGTATATATTGACCAGATTTTTATACTAAAACTTTTGTCCTGACTCACACTGATACTTCTCTCAAACTAGCTGGCCGGCGAACTTCGTATCGTCTTAGAATTAAATAATGTGTCAATGTTCAGTAATTAAGTAGTATTAGTTAATAATTTCAGAATTCTAACGATGAAAATTACTACATTTTTGTAAAACAGGTCACGTTGCACAGTAAATGGAATTGCTATAAATATAGCACAATTAACAATTGTTTTGCTTGAAAAAGTCACAACGCAAATAGAAAACTTTGAGAACACTTACAAAATCACCAAGTTCTCTTAATGCACCTGTCTGGAAATACTTCAGACCCGTATCGTTCTAGGTAAAAAATATTACAAGCTATAAAAAGAAACTAAAGCGTTACCTGAAATAATTATGAAAGTGTCCGTTTCAATTTTATACCATACAAAATTTAACCCCTTAAAAAAATTAAAACCGGCCAAGCGCGAGTCGTACTTGCAGGCGAAGGGTTCTGTAGCATTATCATTAAATAATAAATAAAGTTGAATAGATTTCCAACAACCAAAATAACTTTGTTTTTCATAGTGTTTGTATAAATTACAACGTAATGTTATTCGGTTTTTGAATAAGTGCTATATCTCAAAAACTATTAACCATATCTTGTTCGAACCAATTTTCGTTGAAAGTTTTCCTTGACATATACAACATATGTTTTAATCAGATTTTTCACTCTCTTAGTTTAAAAGTTAGAAGGGGGGGGGGGGACACAATGTCATTTTTATAGACCTTTCTATAGATACCCTATAAGTGTAGGTAAGATGAACATTTTTTTGAGTTTCAGTTCCATATATGGGGAGCCCCCCTCCCTGAATTCGGAAAGCGGTTTACAGAATACACTTACCTACCAAGTTTCAATTCTGTAGTCTTAATAGTTTCCGAATAAAATG
>DWRA01004556.1:0-10723 GCA_018250295.1 Spathilepia clonius
GTGGTAGCTTGTTGACGTTCAAAAAGAGTTCTGTATGAACCAACTTTGATTAAATGATTTTTTATTTTGATTTTATCTAATAGTAGTATGAAATGGCTTGTATGCTGACATGAAGCGTTCACCGCTAATTTAGAATCAATTTTAAAAAGTAATGAAATGTCTATGATCGACGTTATCTTTTCTCGATAATGTTACACTTCCGACCTGCATATAAATTCTCAGTAAGCACATTTTTTTATTGTTTATATACGATGGAGGTAGCAAACGAACATGATACATGAACAGTCCATTTGATAATATGTGAAGGATAGTTTGGGCGGCAATGTCTCTGGAGTCGAACTATTTCAATACATGCGCATAGTTAAATCTATAAACGAACATAGTTGCAGTAAGCTTTTCGTAACTGTGATGCATCAACATTGCATTGCGAATTAACTGGCTGGCGTTCTCTGTTCCTAGTTCGCCAGTAGGCCAGTTAGTAATCACGAGCGGCCTAAATTCAGCACAGATTCTATCTCTGTCATGTGACCCGTAAATTCGCCGGTATTCATTTGATAAATTGTCCGTCGTCGTCGGGAGACAATGCTTTGCGGCTGCGCTTGCGCAACCGGCCGTTTGCCGCGCATTCGGAATACGAAATCGCGAAATTGAATCACGTGCGCGCCTAATTTTGCGCGCAAAATCTCACGTTCCGTTGAATGTCTCGGAATCGGCCAGGAGACGCTTATCGATTTTCTGAGAACTTTGAAACCTGAATAGCCTATTTTGGCGGTGGTAATTTCGACGCCGCTGTCGAGTTCTACCTGTGTAGACTAAATTAGAGAGGTTCAGTGGCCGGGCGTGCCGTGGCATTAAGTGATTATTATTGTTACTATTTTGCTAGTTAAGTCAACGTACCCTACGTGTTGAATTTCGACGTAAATACAAAACACATCTCAAATCTGTAGTCATTTAATAAGTCTATATTTATTAGAATATTAAAATTTGCCTAAACTACTCCTTATAACATCAGCTATTTGTCAAAGTTCCGTGAGAATAGGCCCAGCTGTTCCCAAGACTAGCCAAAACAAACAGACAGCCATAAATTTTAATAGTTACGTTTTTGTTATGAATATACTATCAATAAGCATTTAGTAAAAAGCTGTTATTTAGACATTGCAAACAGACTTCAATTTTACTTATTTTTGTATGTGAAAAGTCACACAAGGTAAAAAAATGTGAAACGTAAACGGAAACAGCTCGGAGACAATCAATCTATTATTTCTAAACCTAAGTACAATTCTAGGGTTCAATGAAACTCTTTTTGTATTACAATACTCGTTCGCTCAAGAAAGTTTAAGTTCAATACGATCCGTCGATAGAAATTCGATCTTAGCACATGGCAATCGAGTTGATTCTTGAAACGTGAGGAGGAGACCGTTATACGAGCCCTTCGAAGGATTTATGAGTACGTGACAAATGAGACAATGTTTGTAGTCGTATCTAAGCTCACGTGCGATGTGTATTGAATCGGTCGTCCGTCTGTCGCTCGCCCGACGATATATTAACATACAAACGGTCGGATCGTACATCCACGTGTATATGGCGATCTAGGTCTTTCTCGACTGATCGGGGATACTTGTCTTGCAGTTTATCGCTTTTATTGGGGACAGTCCTATGCCCATAACCACCGTCTTTAGTGGATGGTGCGTTGAACCGATAGCGGGAGATGCGGTGACGAGCATAGCTACTACCTGCGATTCCACTAGAGTTTCAAAAATTGCTGTATTAAATTTAGCTATTTCACGTACGCATTGTGCGTTCAAAATTTGTGGTTTCATTCGGGAGACACCATTTCGAACAAAAATTGCAGTGCATTGTTATGCACTGGTATCCCGGGTTGAAGGGTCTGAGTAGGGTAGACGTACTGTTTCCAAAAGTTTAAACTTAGTCCCGTATCTGTGGGTGACCACGGGATCTTATTTGACGCTGTTTACAGATGTCTGTGAGCGGCAGTGTTCAATTATCATTAGGTGGACGGCATCCTCGTTACCTACTTCTAGATAATAAAAAAGTCTTAAGTCTGTCATAACTTGAATTTAGTATATTTTTCGCTTTTACTTAATGAGAATATTACACCCATAATTATGTAAATCGGAGAGCGTAAGATCTTGTATAGTACAAATCTACTGCCTATCTACAGAACGGGGCGTGACTGCAGTCAACTACGAGCGCACCGACCGACGGGCTATTATAAAAAACTTAAACACGAAGTTTGCGCCAATTTTGCGCCACATTTAAGAGGCGTTTACCTTAATATGCGCCATTAACGCATAATTACGCGGCACTAATTGCTCGTACAGTGAAATTCATACCGGATCATTAATACGCGGCGACACATATAGGTTAAATGGACGCGTTAAACATTGGACTTGTTTTGAAAGAAATTTGTGAAAACCCACCGTTATTGATAGTGGAAAGTTCCGGTCGTTTTGATGGATAAAGACTTGAACCGTGAAGAACTCTTGGGATGTCTAATCGTTTAGTGAGTCTTTAACTTTAACTTAGTAGAGGAACATAGTTCCGAATTACATTTTACGGTTTTGTGGGCACTATAAACACACACAAAGACTTAGCAGACCCAGGGCAAACGTAATTAAGTATTAAGTACTGCTTGTCGAAATTAAACTCATCCAAGTAGCCACTTTAGCCACTCGGTTTATTCTGATGCATGTATAAAGTAACTGATATAATTTGTAAACTTACGATCAATTTTTTTCTATATAATAAAACCAGCTTCATCATTGTCGCCATTGCGACGTTTAAAGCTTTGCGGCGCAGGTGTATTTAAAACATATTACAACACTAAACGGTCTATCAGCTGTACAGCCTATTTAAGAAATTGATGACAAATTATTGGTTATCTTTAGGTGATAGTCGTAATTTCATGTCGAAAGTATGCAGGTGGCTTAAAGTCTTTGTACACACAGCTTAGTCATAAAATCTGTACCTCAGAGGTGCCTCAACAGCAAGTACACTTATCGATAACTTCCTTTTTGCATAATTAAAGTCGCAGACCAACTCTGTACAATGGTAAAATACATTAAGTTCTGTGATAAATATTTTGGCAAATAGTCACTTTTTAGTCTAGTTTATCAAAAATGTGTTCAAAGTTGGATGCCGCGCATTTTATTCCGTCCTGTAAAATTTGTGTTCGACGCTGTCGAGAGCATCGAGAAACAAGTTTTAATAGGCAGTAATAATTAATAGATTGATTGGATAATATATAAAACACAGATTTTAATACGATTTTTGCAGCTCCACCTCTATATGATTCGGATATCAATATCACGTCAATCTGGCTCTGGAACCAGAATGGCGGATCTTTTCAATTGCTACTAGTACTTGATTTCCCCAGCGCACTATGTTGCACTTCATACATGAGGGTGTCATCATGGAGCTGCGAGGAGAGAAGTTGTGTATTATTTAGTTTCTTTTTTGAACTCTTCATATTCTCTTCAATTCTTTGTATTGCTTGCGTTGTGCTCAATATATTAGTGGTATTTTAACGTTTGCGATTGTTACGACGGCTCAATTCTCATGGTTCAGGAAATCCTTATTAGGATCTGGTTAACGTGCGTTATTAATTTCTCATGAGTTTAAAACTAAAAATACTTTTATTTATATATAAAAATCCAGTTGAATATAAACTTTAATGTTAGCCGAGTTGGAGTCAAGTTTGTTATGTGTATGTCTCTCGTACCGATGTAGCTATGCGGCGATTGACCATAAACAAAATAAGTCCGCGTGTAGACAGTGTGAGCGCTGGCAGTACACGGTGGTTGTGAGCAATAAATCTTGCGCGTGCGCCGCCACAATGCATCATTGCGGACCGGTGCGTGTGTGGCCGGCTGTATATGGTACTCGGGATCGAAAAGTATCATCATCGTCAACCCATTGCTGTCCCACTGCTGGGGTCTCCTCCCAGAGTGAGGGTTTAGGCCATGTTCACCGCGCTGGCCTAGTGCGAATTGGTAGACTACGCACACTTTTGAGAATGTTTTTTGATCGAATAGTATAGAAATCCATATTTTTCTAATCTCGTCGCTGCCTAAACTAAGTACAGTTTTATAAGTTAAGTTGCCTTTGTTGTCTAACAGACGAACAAATGATCGTTTCTAATAGTCTGTATTTTTTTTTTGTATATATTTTACCTAACAACAAGGCAGACGGACTTCATGATGGAAAGTAGTCATCATCGCTTATGGACATTTGCAAAACTAAGGTGTCGTCTGCATTTTCGGCTTTGAAGAAGTCTTATTACACATCTTTTGAAGTGTCCCATTGTCATAATGTTTAAATTATATTGTATCAAGCTTCGTAGTATTCTTCGTAGTTACTAAAGCTTAATTACATGATGTGTTTGTTTTTTGAATTTGTAATCCGATTCTAATTCCTAGTTTCTCCTTTCAAACCATACCTTGATCATTGTACTAATAGTCACTTGTGTTTGGTTCCAGGTAAGCGCCAACGTACGAGTTTCTGCGAACGACGTACCGATCTCCAGCATGGAGGACGAAACTAAATAGACGTCTATACAATATTGATAATATAGCGCTTAAATAGGTATTATGTAATGCAACACCTACAAAACGCCAAAGCATCGCGTAGTTATCTTTTATCTGTATTTGAATCCCAGAACGTCTGGATTACCGTTTATTCATTTTTTTGCTTTTTGTAATTCATTACAAAATGTTCAAAAAAATTAAGTGAAGCTTCATTGCTAAGTACCTAATGTACTTTGTAACTTTTATTTCATATATTTAAAATTTTCCAACTTAAGCTGAAAGTTTTCAACTACTTATTTGTGTCATTATATTATCCAATAGCAGCCTTTTATCTTATTATTAATTTAATTTCTTCAATTAGTCAGTTGACAATTTCCACATTAATAATTCTAGTTAGGAGTCTATTTGTTTGCGTACTCCACAGATTAGTGCTACATATCGCATACGTAGACTCTGGTATGTGATACGGGAACTTCATATGAACTTGATAGTTTTCGCTACCTACTTGGACTTAATCTGTGACGCCATGGCGTTACGATGTGGATGATCCCTGGATTATCTAATGGCTCGAACTGCTTTGTTTTTTCTTTCTAAGACTAGGAAACGCGTGTAGTGCCGCTCGTCTAGAATGTGGATGTTACTTGTAATAATTTGAATGTAATTTTTTTTATATAGTGTAGAAGTAGCAAACGAGCATTCACTCCACCTGATTATTTATGGCTTTTGCCGCCCATGGACATCTGTAATCTAAGTCAGATAATACTACAGTTCACCTGAGGTCGGTCACAGATGCCTTGACACCATCCCTGAGGACGCAGTTGGGACGTCTCGGATAACACTCCCGTCCCGTATCACAATTTCAAACCGGAATACATTAACGCTTAACACTGCTAGTATTATATTATTAGGCAGAAACAGCCGTGACAGTAGTGCATTTGGAGACGAATCTCATGACCTTGCAAACCTTAACTTACCTTACGCACGTAGTTCTAAATAACAACTAAGTTTGGCAAAATTACACACTTGTTCATATATTGTTTCAATTTCATAAAAAATAATGCAACAACAAACGCGAGCATGGCTACAAATATCTTTAATTGATATTAACTACATTCATTTTAATTAGATAATTGATTTTTTAAGTTAATTATGAGATTATTTGATACAAGCACGTTCATTCTTTGTACTTACCGTATTATTATTGAGTTAGCGTCGCGTACATGCTTGCGTAACTCCAGTTCATTAACCCAAATAGTTGTTTGACAAACGAAAACATTGACTGTTTGCTCTTGGCACAAATATGTAACACATAATCTGATCAAACATTGGCCGTATTATTCGCCTCATTAACTCCGCGGGCACAAATATTTTCAAAAATATTCTCACAACAAGATACGTTATTATTTTATGAATTATCGATGTAATAATGAAAAAATCCTGTATGTATGTAATCAAATAAGCTTCCCGCGATATTGCTTATCTGTTCCGCCGTGCAGCCGTTTAAGATCTTAAATAGGTATTCTAAATATATTCTGGACGAAATGTACCTTACCTTTCTACAAAGTTATCAATCTTTACCCAAAAATTACCCGTCTTATGTCCTGTAATACAATTAAAAAATATTTTCAATTTATTATTTACGAAACATGAAATTGTAAGTTTTTGCTAAATGGAAATTGTTAAATCTCGATATTTGACAGGTAAAAAAATATATAGACTGATTAATTAATAACAGATGTAGGTAGATGTTGCTGTTTCCAAGATGTACTAGTATACGTAAATAAAAACGAGTTTTAAATAGTAACAAAACTTAAAAGAAACATATTTACTTTTACTCTTGCCAAATGTGAACACACGTTTGCCAATTTAGTGTGTACACGATCCTTTACACATGAGACGGTTAAGTGTAATTCTAGCTTCATTGCCAACTCATTTTGCAAGTGGTGGCGCCTCGTCAAGTCACCCATTCGTTGACTACAATGTTGCAATAAACATAACTATCGAATACAATTGCCACTTAATTGCCAATATCCCGTGTGGCGACGGGTCTCTGCTCGCGAAAATGTCTCGTCTCGCGAAACCATTAAACGATTTTGACATTGATATGTAGCGGACTTGTGGCTATCAGCATAGTGTGATGTCCGGTTACGGTAACCTTTTTTGTGGTTCTCGCCTACTATGTGTAGGTAACTTATGAATAGCGAAATCGCTTTCCAATAATCATGGGTGAAGTTAGCTTACCGAATATTTCAAAATCTGTTCGCATCATTGCACGACACGATTAAGTTAGGTAACGTATTCAATAAGTGTCCAGCGATGATCGTAATGAATTGATTATTGAAAATATAGAGTATATCTTGTCTCCTTTTAAATTTTAAAGGACCAAATACAATATTTGAAGGGTCTAAAAAACTAAAAAGTAGAATACCAAACTACAAAGTAAAGACCAAAACTGGATACGTTCAAACGATTTTTGTCTTAATAATTCAATTCAAGTACAATAACTGTGTATTTTCGTTTTCTTCAATACCTATTACAAATGTATCCACTTTTTTTTAGAATACATATAGTTTTTCTACAAAACAGGATTTACAACTGCTATGGAGTAGCAATCAAGGATCGCGCGTAAATGCTGCTACGATCTGAATATTAATGAAGTCCTTGGAACCGCTAAGACCACCGCACGAGCAACATTACCAGCTTAATGAGGATGAGGAAAATCTTCAAGCACGACTCGGTACTGCGTAGTTTTTGTGACGTTGGAATTTGTTGATGCAACGTTGTTGACTGCGCAGAGCCGGCAGCTGCTCACCGAGGCTTCCGAAGACCCAATTAGTTTATTTCTACGCGTAGTTATCAAAGTTTAGTCATTGGTTAGTTAATGCACCTGCTGCCTCGCCATGTCAAAATCAATGTTTCGCTTTTAATTTGATTGCTCTCAAAATAAGCGCACAAATTTTAAATAATAATTATGTACATTAATCTAATAGGATAAGCAATTTTCATAACTTTATTGATAATTCTCCGAATAAGACTTACACATTTATCAAGGAAACCATACTTTCTCTTGTAGGAAACTAAACAGTTCACATGAACAATAAATTGCTCTGTCGAATAGTAGGTCCTAACGCGAAGTAGTCAACGTAGATGAACGATAATCCCGACAAGAGCATGTGGTGGTTGCTTTTATTTTCATTCCTACGCGGGCGTCCACTGTGATGGCGGTGCGCAGTCGCCGGACGGCCATCTTCTGATCCAGACAGGGTCGCCAGAGCACTTATCCCGATTTTGAACGATTTAACATAACTGTACGTAATTTACTAATTTGCTGCTAAATAAAAAAATTACTTACGTGTCTTTCTAAAAACCTTCAAAATTAGTTACATTTGAAACTACGTTTTTAAAACGAGTTGTCACAATTTTAGTTCAAATAACATCAATTTACTGAATTGCTCGTAAGTGGGGAGAAATCGTTCGTCAACTTCTGGCAACCCTGATCTCGTCTCCGTACGGTATCTGTTGCGTGCAGGTTGTTATGCAACGCGGGCGACGTCCTTGCGCGGGGGGGAGGGGGGCGAAGGCCGCGCGAGGGCGCCGACCCTGTGCCGTAACCCACCCCGCTTTTTATTACCCATCGCCCGCCGGACCAGTCCGGCCTCACGATCCGATGCTTAATAGCCGGTATTGCATACTTTTTCCTAGGAACCCGCTTGGTCGGTTCCAACCATTAATATCCCGATGTTCAGTACTAGCCTCTTCCACAATTGAAAGGAGATAAGGAACATACGCTGCTTCAATGCGGATTGGTTAAAATAGTCGAGAAAGATAAGCAATGGAACACGGTAAAAATCCTGCAGACCAGACAAGTGCTAGAGATTTAGAATAATCATTCAGTAAAATTATACCTGCTTTATAAAAGCAGAGTAACAGTAAAGGTAAGGGAGAAATACTTACCTACGTGGATTACAAATGTCCGGAGTGTTACCACTAACCATCAAATGGTCTGAATGTCTGATGCTGCTTGAAGGCGAACTGCCGGCGGTTCCCACTTTCCCTGCATTGACAAAGAACCATGAGTCCTCCTATACCGGCACTCCCTATAAATAGCCAGCTAAGAATGCAAATTGTGGGCAGCTCCGTTGGTTATGAGTCGGCCTGTAGGCGTTAGATATCGTCGGTCCCGAGGGATCGCTGCTCTCGCATTAATTGAGATCTGATCTCGGTAACAATCGATCTACAAACAGCACGCTCGTATTCTTCAAGGAATTTTGACACGAATCTCCTGGATACAAAGTCTGTTTTTGTGGTGAAAGTAATCACAAGATTTTGTTGCAATATTTTTCTACTTCAACAATAATTCGATAAGGGCAACTCGTGATTGAAGCGAGGCCAAGCAAGGGCTCCCTGGCCGCGGTACGTCCGGCGTCGAACCAGTCGCAATAAATAACGAGCGCGATAGACCAGCCAAGCAGCTATCGTCCTCTCTTTGTTTGGATTACACCTCGTTTGTGGATACGGATACTTGTTTACAGCAATGTGCTCGGCGAGGTGTGTAACCTTGGAATATTGGAGAAATGTAGAAGGAGCATCAGTGTGTCGTCGCGACTAGATTATCAATTTATCTGGGAAAATAGAAATATGTGCATTACGCGACTCATGACATGACTGATATAACTGAATAATATCGTATGAACAAACAATGTTAAATTTGAATTCGCGATCCGCAGTTTACGTAAATTCTACGTTGTCATAAGAGCCTGTACCTGGATATTTTTAGATATTTTTTGGGTAAAAGTTCGAATTAAATGCGCTTCAGAGAAAAATCCTATAAAAAGAGTTTTGGTTTGGTGCATAAAGATATTATCAATTTTAAAAATGACAGTTACTTTAAAATTATACATAAGCATTTCAATTTTGTTCCTTTGTTGTTGTTGTTGTCGTTTCTTCCTCCAAATGTTTCAAATAAGCCATCCAACCATCGTTCATTAAAAGATTTTGTTAGCTGCAACCGTTTTTACACAATTAACCATTAACACGAACTCATAATGGCCGATAAAATATTATCATTCGTGTTCTTCCATTCACAGTGGCCACAATTACCTGTGAAATGGGAGCAATTACGATCGCATTGTTCGCTTCGTGTCCTCGTTTTTGATATTTCGATATGGGAACCCGATGCTCATTGTTGCTGACGATAATGTACCAGTGCTAGTGTCAGCATGACATAATATTGTATTGAAATCCTTATAGCTTGTTGTTAGTGAATTTCGACTAATAATTCCATCGTCGTAGGTAATTATTTTTGCCTCGACCACGACGATCATGATGGCGGAGCGGTGACTGTACCGATCTGAAACATACAGGGGTTCAGGTTTAGTCCTCGACTAAGCAAATAACAACCCTTACACCTTATACCCTTATTCCAAGACCGAATCAGTTTGGCGTTTCATTACAAGATTTACATATGAAATGACTCGTAGTTGTCATGAGTGGCAACGCATCTGTGACAGATAGATGACCTGTTATTATGGAGCTGGTTATACATGTGATTGGGCGGCAGTGTCTACTTACCATCAAATCGACTACATGCTACTCGACGTGAACAGTTTGCTACCCAACTCATTTTTTATTATAAAAATGACTCGTATTATAATAAAATAAAGAAGCATCCCCCGGTCGTAGTTAGTCGTAGTCGTAAGTTAGACCCGTGCTCAGTGAGTTTAAATAAAAGGGTTGCAACCGAACAAAGAAAGGAACGACGTCACAGGCAGAAACTAGTGCTGTACAGTATATACACATTCCTATACATACATTTCATAGTGAAGTCTTTCTTCGTATTTTATTTAAAGTTTCCCTACCGGATTTGAAATGAGATCGCTGTAATATTTCAAGAGGGATATTTTTTTTAGTTTTTTTTAATATGAAAGCAAGGGTTCCACTATTGTTACATTTTATGCGATATTACGAGACTCTTTTCAAGCATTGTCGTTTTAACTGACCCGGTTTGTGAATAATCGCTGTGTAACTTTGCAGGAGAATGAGATTTAGGTCAAGAACTATATAAACTGTTGAAAATAAGGATGTTTTGACGATGACGCCTCGGATAAGTATGTCTTCCTTACCACAACCTTCAAACTTTTGTTATTAGGTGCGGCGGTGGTGCTACCGGAGTCGAA
>DWRA01004557.1:0-10722 GCA_018250295.1 Spathilepia clonius
GAGGCTTTTAGGGAGTAAGAGCCTTCCAACTGAGAGGTTAGTATCTTTGACGACCCCTCGTTACAAAAAAGGAATGCATCCTCCTTTGCTAAATTGCTAGGGGATTCGCGTGTTACACGAAGTTTTACTTCAAGTGGGTGCTAGGCTTCAAAGGTAACACTAACAGGGAGACAGCAGGTCGTCATTGAAACATGTGTGTAATGGAGGATCGAACTCCGAATGCCACGCGTTTTAAAACATTATGGTGATCAGTACGCCTGCGCCTTGAAGTTCGTGAAGGGTACCTAATTTTCAGCAAAAGATATCTCACTCGACCCAGATTCGGGGACGACTTTGTGTAAATGTTGTCAATATATGTTTTTTGCTATAATACGGCCATACGATAGGATACGATACGATTAAAACTTTGTTTTTTTTTACAATAGTTTTACAATATCTATAATATATGTGTGATTTGAAGCCGTCCCAGTAAACATGCCTGTGTTAGGTGGCTCCGTAACTCTTACTATAATATATATATATACTAAGTGTAATATATTTGTGTGTGTGCGAACGCGTGTTTGTGTCCGTGCTTGCGTGCGTACGTGTGTACTAGCGTGTGCATGCGTGTGTGTTTGTGTGCTAGTGTGAATTTGTTACATTTTATGCATTGTAAAAGGGAACCATTGTCATTTTAATGTTTTTATTTATTCAGTATGATACATTTTACAGATGCCGCTTTTGTTATCCCATTACAGACGCAACGTTAACACAAAACCTTTTAAAATTACTCTTAATGAAACCGCAGCAATTACAAACGATGGAAAATGTAGGCCATTATTTGGGACTCTATTAAAAATGAGTTCACTCGTGCCGGCAGCCCTACGCGGCCACCGACCCGCTCGTAAAACAGTTTTCATTTACACTCCAATAAAAATGAAAGCTGGAATAAGTTTATTCCCATGTATAAAGTTGGCATGTAACTGTAATTTCTTGATACCCCATTTCGTGGTTACAACGTATAGTACTTAATATTAAATCCGCGCGTATTGATCCTCTATTTATTCGAATTAAGTATCTATAATAAAAGGTTTTTTTTTAGAATAAAGAGAATAAAAGATTTCTTCAAATGATTCAGAACAATACGTCACTCATCAACCCGAAGAACACCACTCCTCACATCGATACCATCACTGCTAGTTATAGTTTGTTTTTCAAATATAACTAGATTTTGTAAGTATAACATATCTAATATCTGTGTTTAATGTAATATAGACTCATGTTAACATAGAAAACATCGAAATGTTTTTACGTAACTTTTAAGATAGAAGATAACATCGAATTGATAAATGATGGAAGTCAATTTTTGATCAAATATCAACTAGAGCATTATTATAAAAACAAAAGCCACTAAGCCTAAAAATACAGCCTATGTCACTCCCACAATTTAGAGAGTCCAAGGACACGTCATATTTTCAATTCCGTCAGGACGTTTAAGCCACATATACACGCACGAAAAATTTACCCTCCGCAGGACAAAAGTGTAAACGAATTCTTTATAATAATCCTTGTATTCTAAGAACTTAAAACAGATATAAAATCTAATTACCCTAAAATTTCATAGATAAACAAAAATAATCACAGAACATATTAAATAATAAAACTGAACATAAACACACACGCTCAATTATGAAAAGATATTTTGTTACATTAATAATCACATTATAATGTTACAGTTAATTAAATATGTAAATTAATGTAAAAAAAAAATTTCAGTACGCAACGCCGTAAACATGTTTGTTAATTTGTTTATGCAAATATTGCAAATGTATCGAAAGTGTTGAATGAACCTTCGACCTACTTTACTAATGATTAATTAATACATAAACGCATTTTGCAACGGACGTGCAATTTGTGTAGTATGCAACAACAACTAAATTATATTTTTAATGTATGTGAATATATTTTTTGTATTACTTTTTTTAAAGGAATTAATTTACATCGTTTTAATTTGCTTCCTGTACTGCGGGGATAGTATTATTTTATATACGGGCTGATTAGAGCATAATAGGACAGCGACTCGATACGGTACTACAATTCAAGTATTCCCGAAAAAAGCAAAACTCTGATATTCCTACTCAATCCAAAATATATACTGTGAATAATGAAAAATACAAGCATAATATACGTATGAATTTAATAAAAGTCCCCTTTAAGTCTAATTTTGCAGAGATGAACACTAAGTGAAAAGATTTTTGAAAGTACGTTCTCTAAGGGCGCCTGTCTTGTCGCGCGTGTCTACGGCCGCACGCGTTTCCCATCCGCATATATGAATTAACTTGTCGTAGTCTCTTCGCGATCCGTGTGAAAGTGCATATGAAAAGATAGATGATGTAAGTAGCAAATGCGTGGGCAGAACGCGTGCGCGTTTGTTAGCACGCGTGACGAGATAAACGTTCTAACTAAGTAGGAAATGAAAACTTGTGTTTATCATAATGTTTAAATATATAATTATTTAAACATTATTATGATCGTATTGAACAAATAGTACAGAGAGAGAACAGGGCATGTTGTACAAAGTTCTTAGAAAAATTAGACCCTCACGGGAAACAACGCATGCAGATGCGATCAGAAGTCCGATAGGGAGGTCATTATGTAAAGGTGAGGTTACATACGGCTGATTCCACATATTGTCAATCTACCGCTAAAACCTACTAAAAACCGCAAAACACGCATCAACATTAAATTTCCCCTGTAATCGGACGTTGAATAATGCAGGAGGCGGTCGCAATTAGCACTGCAACCGCGTTTATGAAACGTACAATTATCTCGGTTAGTTAACGTGTCGCGTGTACCTACCAGCTACGGCCGCGGATCCGCTGAAAATCGATAATGTCCGCTTTGGGCTTATGGCACATCTAGTATTTACCACTTTCGAATTGTCCGATTTCGTTTTAATTAGTGTCTGTTGGCATGTATTGAAAATATTTCAATATTCAAGTAGATCCGAGCGAGTACATTGTTACTGTTGAGTACATGGAAGATTTGTCTTACAACAGACGAACGAGCTATGTTATACTTGTCATCTTTCTCTATAAATTGTAAGGATACATTTGGTAATTCGAATGGTGTGGTTTCTTAAGAAAAAATGGTAATACATTATAATTATGAATATACCTACAGTTAGTATGGTGGCGCCCTCTACTCAGCACAACTTATTTCTATTTAAAAAACAGTCTTTAAAAAAGAACTTTTTAGTAACGTCATTTTGTTTTTTATATTCTTTTCAGAATACCCCTACAGTAGAGACCCATCTCATGAGGATATACAAAAAATAATTGGTCCGCCATCATGGGGCATCCACCATATTGGATTAAAAATGACAACACTGAACTAATCATGCATTATCATCCAAACCAAATCTGTATGCAACACTTCAGCACAATCTGTTGGGGTTAATCGTTTTAAAATTCAGTTTCAAGACACATACATACGAACAAGCAAAGCTAGTTAAAAAAAGTTTTGAAGGTGGTAGAACCCCTTGTAGTTCGACGACGGCGGCACCACCGCCACACTTATGTCTGCCTAATAACAGCAGTGTTAAGTGCTGCTGTGTTCTGGTTTGAAGGGTATGGTATGGAGATAAACTTAACGAGGCATTCCAACTTAGTCCTCAGGGGTAGCAACGCGTCTGTGGTCGACTTCAGTTGGGATTCTAGTTTTATCTGAGGTGGATCACTAACGTCCATGGGCGGCAGTTGCCACTTACCATCAGGTGGACTGCATGTTCGTTTGCTACTCCATAATAATAAAAAAAAAATTGGTGACGGTGATGCTCACGTAAACTAAGACCGTATATGAAAACTAATGAGCATCAGTTCTTACCAGCGCCCTCTACGAGCTACCATTTATCTAATGTAGGTGCTCAATTAATTTTTTCCGTCATTCGTCGGGGCCTCTAAGATAAAGATCACAAAAAGTACATTACATCATTTATTCTACGAATGCCAAAACAATTGTTGAAGTTTTTACACCGGAGTACAAATGATAATCACCTACACTGACCAACAAAGGGAATGAGTCAGTTCAACGATGTATGAACATTGGACACTGTAGTAAACCATTGTAGCAGTTTATCAAGCGTGTGTGACCTGTATTAAATGAAGTTAGAACTATATTATAATATTATCCTATCGAAGCAGAGACAAATCAAATACAAATCTACCAACTGAATTCTAGAAACTGAATTTTTAGAAAAATGCAAAAGTACATGTCAATAGAAATATGACATCAACTTAATTGTTTTCTTTATTTGATAGCCGTAGCAACCGAGCATGCAGTAAACATCATTGTACGTGGACACTGCCGCCCATGGACATTTGTAATCAACCCCAGATAAGATTAGGAATTCCTGGCCTCGACAACGGACTCGATGCGCTAACCCTGAGAATTAAGTTGGACTGCCTCTGTTAAGCATGTCTTTTTACTACACAATTCAAACCAAAATACAGCAGTGCTGCACTGCTGTTCTTAGGCAGAAATAGGTGTAGCGGCAGCGTCGTCAGAGTCGAACTGCAAGAGATTTTAGCACGTATAAACTACCTTTGTTGATAGAGAATCAAAAATTTAGGCCAGCAATATATAACGCAAATAAATTAAGCCACAATCTTCAAACCATGAAAATTACACAGGACTTCATTTGCATATAATGTATTTTGACATCAGCTACTGGCAACTGCTTTCCCTATAATACATCAACCGATCCAACTGAGTGAATCCTCTTTCAAAAAAAACAATTTAATTCTCAACAAAAATGTGAGAACACACGAAAACTTTAATATTCGCGACGACTGTTTCGAAGTTTTGGTAATCTTGCACACAATAAATAGTTATCTCATTTAGATGCGTTTTTTTATCTAAACGCAAACAAGCAATCAAAACGTTTAATCTGGAGGTTAATTAAGAACAAGATAGCTTTATCATGTTCTGTCATCTGAGAATTGAGAAAGATCATCATTTTCCCAGTTTCATTGTATTATAGTTATAATGTTTTAAGACATAATTTGTAGTATTTGGCAAATAGTTTCCTTTTGAAACTCAGGTGAAGACAAAGCTATTAAGAAATTTTATGAAATGATAATAATATAATATTTTCTCATGAAAATAAATATTTTTTAAAACATTGTAATCTAATGAAAAACGTTAAAGTTACACCAACCCCACTGTTTAATGGAGGGTTCGGTACTTAAGCGTCGTCACGGACGTAGCGGTCAGTTTCCCGGTGGTCGGAAGTCGTCAGACCAGGGAGCTCTCTTGGGAGCGTCAGCCCCGAGGTCCGTGCCGATGTGGTCACTGCCGTCCATAGACATGGGTAATCAAGACCACAGATCGACCACATATGCGTTGTCACGTTGTCATTAGCGGTGATTCATACGGAATCAAATTTGAATAGAAGCCAAAATACGTTACTAGAACCACAACACACCAACGTTAATAACATAAGAATCACAAAGCAAGTACAATTTGTACAACTGTTCCGCTTTCTAGCCGACGATGTGCAGAACGCAATTTAAGATGAACACTGATTACCTAATAAATAAAACAACATGTGTACATACACATACGATTCTGAGATTTCTTTATTAGCACTGAGCTTTGCTTATACCTTAGAGCAGTGGTTCTTAACCTGTGGTCCGCGGACCCCTGGGCGTCCGCGAGTGTAAAGGGGTCCGCCGCCTTATCTATGGAAATTAAAATCAATAAATAAGTAATAACTACCCAATAATTACCAATTTTGTTGCACAAAAATATCACCAACCTTCACATTAATACATACATACAATATTGTTTTTTTAACAGAAAAGTATTTTTTTACAATAGAAAAATAAAATGTCCGAATTTTTTCCCTGTGCGTTTTGTTAAGGGGATCCTTGCAATTGTGCTTAATTATTCAGGCGTTTGTGGGCTAAATGGTTAAGAAACGCTGCCCTAGAAACGTACACGTGAGCACTAGACTGTGGATTAAAAGAAAACACACGTCATACATCATCAATCATGTGATAAGTCAAATTGAAGTCTCTATTTGTTATTTCGTAATTTGTTTCGAAATGCTCGACTATTTATTGTAATGATAATAAGCATATATAATATTTTTTCCGTTCACGAAAAAATATAAAATAGTCATTACAGACGCTTTATACACTCACAGCCCTACACTAGGTTTCCCTGTATCGTGTGTGCCATGGACACACACAAAGACGAATACACAAACACCCAGACCCAGAACAGAAATCTAAATTCGTCATTTAGATATCTGTCTGGAAGGGAATTTAATCCGGAACCCACTGCGTAAAGACCTGTATGGTGACCGCTCTGCCACGCGGGTCGACAAACAGGAGTGTTAAGAGCCGTTGTCTTCTGATTTGAAGGGTGCAGTAATGGGGACTTTATTATCCGAGGCATTCCAACTTAGTTTTCAAGGGTAGCACATTAGCAATGCATCTCAACAAGTGGTCTACTTCAGGTGGGATTCTAGTCTTGTCTGGGGTGTATTACAAATAGCCATGGACGGCAGTTGCCACTTACCGTCAGGTGGACTGCATGCTCGTTTGCTACACCATCATATATAAATAGGTGCGGTGAAATTAATAAATACTAGCAGAATCAAAGATGAAAATCGTACAAGCTTTGTCGACCTACGGCAATTGTTTAAACTGAACGACTAAGCAAAAGAGATAAAACAATACAATAAATCAAAGATCCGAAGATACGAAAAGGTGGTAGGACCAGTATGATGTGACCGGGGAGGTACCACTCCCGTACTTATTTCTAGCGTGAACTGTTTTTGTGTTTCTCGCGTGTCGTTGAGCGGCTGACGGTGAGACATTTGAGCAAGTCTCTCTCGTAATAGGTAAAATGAAGTTAATATCAGTAGTTTAATTAACAATTAATTTGTTTGTGTAAGTTTGTGTAAGAACATCACATGACGATATCCTGTCTACCTGAAATTAATTTATATGTTAATTATTTTAAACGCTTTTTATGGCCTTCCTTCGAGATTAATCGTATCCTTATTATCTTATATAAACAAGAGAAATTGTCAGAACTAGAACCCGTACGACAAGGATTAATTACTGAAACATAAACCACATGACACAACATAATGTTGACGTGTCCACCGACCCACATAGAAGCTAGGGCTGCCTGTTCTACGACGTTTCAATGTTTTCGAACCCTAAAAATTACACGTCAAACTCTTTTTTATTCTGGTGTTATTAAATTACTATGTGTGTATGTTATAAGTAATAATTATAACTTGTTTTAACATTAACTAAACGTCGTAAGGAAACCAGGATAAAAAATTATCTAAACCATTTTAAATGTGTGTACTTGGTCAATATAGTAAACTATGAACCGACTAGTTCTGTTCTAAGAGAATCGCCGATACTTGAAGATAACTCCAACAAACTCCAACTGATTAAAACTTTAATAAAACATCTCTCAATCCCAAATACAAATTGAATAAAGCGTCCCAACATAAGGGTGGCCGTAAATGAGGATCCTTCAAACTGAAGTTGATGAAATCCAGTAACGTATCTTGCCATAACATTCCGCCGATTAACCGAACCCGATGTGTTTGTTTGGGCCCGGAAGGAAGGCCGGTGTGTGAACGATAGGGCGCTGTATAAATCACTTGTTAAGATAAAGTACCTTGATATTTTAGATTTTAAGGCCTGGTTTTCACTACTGTAACAGTTTGTGTATATCGCTTACATCGTCGAGTCGTTTCAATGTAGTGTAGTTGTGGAAGCGTAAGAATAATAATTTATTGAATGATCTACATTATATTAATATTAATATACTAATTTAATTAATTAATAACACAGCTCTACAAAAAAAAGTTGCCCTGAATATCTTTGCAAATTTTTATGTTTTTAAGTGCCCAGCATACGAATATATTCATGAAAGTGTAAATGTGCTCTTGTTTTCAATCATTTTTATGATATATTTTATATTGTTAATAATTATTTATCGGCTTGTTAGTAATATTTTTCAGTCATGATTAGGCTTCCGCGCAACTTTTTCGCGCATACTTTTAGAGCAACGCCCGTACACACATAATATATACGCGACGAATAGATAAGCTCTTCCTTCGGAGAAGTAAGACGGTTAAAAATAGGCTTTTTATAATCAACTTCCATTCTTGCTATTTTTACCGACTTATCTAACCACGAAAGTTTTAATTATCTAAATATTTCAGTTTTAAAAAATCCACGGATGAAGTTGCGGGTTATTGCTACTTTATGATACTATAATGAGATAATGTAGAGTTTGTTTATTTGTGAAAACGGTAGTATTTTACAGTATTTACAAACTTTTTCCTTTTTTAAGAAAGTAACAAGTAAAAATATATATATGTTAAAAAAGTTGCGACGTTAATATGATTTTTCCGAATGTTGTACGATTAGAACTATCCATGAGTATATGTACCAAATTTTAAACTTTTACTAGCTCGTTAATAGCAGTTATAGCCGAGTGATTTGAAACTCGTCTACACAATCGTAGGATTTGAGGTTGTGAATCCCAGGCTTGCACCTCTGATTTTTCAGATAAATCATACGGACCGAAAGAGTAAGGAGAATATTGTCAATTGTCGTATATTTCCATAAATAACTATAGTATTAAAAACGAGATCTTTCATTTGATAAGTCAAACGTTATGTAAAAATGTTCCACTTAATCGGTCCAGTCTAGAACGTTCCGTGCAAATTGACTGTGACGGACAGACAGACACATGAGTGATATCATTAGGGTCGTTTTTTTTGTTTTGACGTACGCATGTACCAACGTTAAAACAAAAAAAACGACCCTAAAATAATAATAACGTAACTATGGTTCAGTAAATTCTGTTAAACAAAATTTTGGCATTTCTATCTACCACTCACCAATTGTCAATATCATGTATGAGTATGTGCGAACGATAAACATCATGTACAAAAACGCTATAAACGTATTGTACAGCTTGCCATTATTCCGAATTTTGTTTAATGCTTTGATAATGCTCATAAATTATCTTCCCACAGGATAGCGGATGCCACAGGACAACAAAGTCGTGGCATTACATTAGTTCACGGACTGCCGCGCAAGTGTGCGCGAGCTTATAGGCCGGAATAAACAATACCGAATCGAGGCTCCGTGGATCTTTGAAAGATTATTTATTCGTACGAAAGCTCAGCTTTGTCACAGTATAACCAGCGACCTACGCTGTATGTAAGAAACCGTACTTTTGTCCTTGCTATATATATTTTAGTGCTTATAATGCTGAATTCGGCTTTACACGGCATTACACGATATTAGTAATTTGACGATTAATCCATAACGCAGTTTTAGCTCTCCCAATATATATATATATATATATATAGGTAGTGGACGGTTGTTTTATCCGACTATAATGTTCATGATGTCACATGCATACATGATGATCTCATGAAACTTGTTGACGTATTATTTTATACGTCGGATATTCGGTATCGGTCGTAGTCAAGGTAGACCTAGAGGAAATAAGCAAGCTTTTTTAAGATTTCAATCTGACCATGTAAGAGATAGGACGTGTATTGACAAGCATTTGGGCTCTCCGCAGTGTTATTATGTCTATTACGCGTAGGTATTTAGATTTCGTTTGTCTGTGTAGTTCCGGAATCAAAATAGGGCTACGGTATCCTTTACCTATTTTAAGAGGCAACTAAAAGGGGGCTTCCGGGGTGGGGGCCGCCCGACCAGCGACGCGGGGAAGGACGACGGTATGTGTGGTCTCATATCCTTGTTAACACCAGGCGGTGTGGTGTGCATGTTCGGAGAACCCGGACTCCTCCACGTAGAACTGAGGACGGCCACCGGGAGGATTTTAGCACCAAAATTATTGGACCAAATTCCCATATAATCCTGTGTTGCTCCCATGGCGCCGGGTACTTTTTATTTTCATAGATTATGTCAGCTAAGACACGGTTGGACCAAAGATATAGCAAGATTTTGTTATAGTTCCAAACGTAATTGAAAACGTACGAAGCTAGGAATTTAACGAGATTTTGGATTTTTGGAGTGTTGTTCTGCATATTACTTATATTAAAATTGTCATTGCGTGTAATTTCCACGTAAAATTAAACTGTAGCGGTCCGTACAAAAAATGTTGCCAATCCGTTTCATTGTGTATAAAGAATCCTCCAATGATATGAATTTACGAGCTATTGCACATATGTGCGTGAGTTTATAAGCACGAATAAAGAATACTGGTTTGACATTCAGTGGGCCTGTGAAAATTCATTTCTTTCTACGAAAAGATGAAAATGATGATGATGAAAAAAGATGAAAATTTAGCGATCGGTACAGTTTAATAAAAGTGTTTTTATATAAAACAAAAAACAGTGGAACGATTTGCGTTTACGGACTATCGCGCAAGAGTGCGTGAGTGTGCAAGCTGGAATAAGCAATACTGATTTGAGATTTGGTGAGCAAGTGAAAAGTTATTTAATCATACGAAAGCTCACCTTAGTCGCAGTATGCAAGCCAACATCAAGTAGTCACGCCGAGTTCTTGAAATTAATAGTTAAATTCACTACTAAAGCATTTCTCTAATGTGTAATATTTGTAGGTACAAGATTTTATTTCCTACTAGCTGTTCCCGCGACTTCGTCCGCGTGGAATAGATATTTTGGGCATCATTTATTTTTGCAAACAACCTCCTCAG